>JABANP010000524.1:0-36240 GCA_013115135.1 Perkinsus olseni
TAGACTACCTAATTAGAATACACCAATTAACTGTGTTCATATGCATTATACTCTATTATTGTCGTTCAATGTTAATCATTATTACATATGCAAGTTAGCAATGCCTCCATCGTACCAATCGATCGTAATACACCATCTCCTCCTCCTCCTCCTCCTCCTCCTCTCTGTGGGTTATGTAGTAATAATAGGAATACTAATGCACATCGTAGGGCAGATAATCTATTATTATGTAATGCTCTGGTAAACTCATTATCTGATTACAAGATTATGATAAGACTATTATACCATTACTATCATAGTATCATGATGATGATGATGATGATGATGATCATCGTTAGTAGGCATGATTATTACATGCTTTCTTATCGGATATATAAACTGTGTCAACTGGTTTATGCAGCCTACCACTAATATACCTATCAATGATAATATCCATAAACATCTGAGTATTGCAGCCGTTGTTACAATGAGTTCCAGTTATTCAAATCAGCGCAAAGATCATCATGTGAGATTATACCGTATTTACAATGCAGCCCACCAGGCTGTAGCGTACCTAACAACAACAGAGCACCAGAGTCATTGCACCATCATCATCCTCATCATGGTCATGATGATAATGTTTGTTGTTGTTGTTGTTATTACATCCTATATTGTAATATACACCACCCGCGTATCTTGTTATTGATTGTAAATGTTTAGGTGTAACCTTATTGATAGGATATGCATAATGTGACGGGTTCTTGATCAAATTGAGTTCATGGAACTTGGCTACATCCTTGGTTACAACCTACAACAACAACCAGCATACTCTGTAAATACTATTGTACGCTGCCGTTCTTACCAAGAGATCAGTCATTTTACCATCATCATGGTGCTGGGCTGCTGTGGTTGGTGTTCTTCCATCTTGTTTGAATACTGCACTACCGTATCCCAATACGTAACTAATAATTCATAACCACTGCCGTTATTATTGTGATGCTGCTGCTGCTGCTGCTGCTGCTGCTGATGACGATGATGGTAATACCTAGACCAGGACTTCTGCTGCTGCCGACTATATTCTTACAAAATAATAAATATTACGTGTTACGCCATTATTGAGATGCCGCATATAAGACTGCATACCATCATGTAGTACCGCTAGTAGTCTATGGTGATGGTCATGCTCGGCATGCTCGGTGGCGGCATGCTCGGTGGCGGCATGCTCGGTGGCACTGTTATCGTCATGGTGGCCGAAGCATTGTAATATCGAAGTGAAGACATGTATAGCAGCTTCTTGAACCTATCACAGGGACCACCTCATAATGATGATGATGATCAACAATAACAACAACAATAACAAGAATAATTGTTGTTGTTATTGTTGTTGTTGACAGAATAATACTAGTATTACCTCAGGATACTTGTCCTTCTGTAAGATAGTTATGATACCGGGTAATAACGAATCAGACCAGATATCATCACATACTGCCGATGACGATGATAACGATGATAGCAACGACGACGACGACATTCCAAGCACTTTAATATATGTGTTGAGGAAGCTAATAATGCAGACAACATGACGATGATGATGAGTAGGAAGTGTGGTATGACCTCACTAATAGCCTTGTATGATATTTCTTACCATTACTCTTACTAGCTGCTGTTGGTGATGTTGATGGCGTGATGCTGATGGTTGACATGAGAGTATTAGATATCAGTGGTAGGACGTCTTGTACGGGTAGTAATTCCTATCAACAACAACAACAACTACAGGCACCATCATCATCATATTGATGATAACACCTGTATCCAATGAGATCCTTTTCTTCTTCTCCCTGTTGTTATTGTTATATTATGATTATCATCATAATATTGCCTTTGTAGAAGCCGCGTTAAACTGGTCAATACCGAGACTTTATCAGCATTACTAAAGTACTCTCCTTGCCGCCGCAATACACCATCATCCTTATTATTAGTGCCAACTGCTGCTGCTGCTGCTGCTGCTAATGCCAATCGAAGCAGCATAATTGGTAATCGTTTATTGCATGAACTAGCAGTGAATGCTCTCTGTATCATATCATCATCATCAACATCAACTGAATAATCAATGCACAATAACCGTACTATAATGATGATATTAAAGCTACACCTACCCCTCGGATCAGTACTGTTGTTGTTGATGATGATACTCTCCATACTTTTATCACCACCACCACCACCATCGACCCCGATAATGATTGGTCGGGGTAACACGGCACTACCACTACCACCAGCAGTAGCAGCAGGCGTTCTAGTAATACTATAGCGGTTCTTAGTGTTGATATCATTATCATAATCATCATCATCATGATGATTGCGTATAATAGTATTACTACTTGTAGTTGTGGTAATAGTAGATAGTAGTTGGATTGCTGCTTCTCGGACCTACGACGATGATGATGATGATAATGATGATGATGATGATCGATATGATGATGATGATGATTACTTTAACAGCGCCCATGTTGTTGTTGTTGTGATGATGATGTATCCTCCTTGATGTTGTCTTCCCATCCCTCTCCTCCCCCTCCTTCTCATCCCCACCCTTTCCTAATCTGCCTACTATTTCTACTATACCTTTTATGACTACCGGCATTGTCATATTCATATAACTCTTGATAACATGAACCATGAGGAGGCTACCTCTGCGGCTACTACTACTACCATCATAATCATAATCATCATTATGTTCACCTGATCATTATCATCATCACTATTGTAATACCATACCTAGAATTACCTTCATTAACATCTTCCCTTTCCTTCCCCTGTTGTTGTTGTTGATGATATTTAGTCCTTTTAGCGGGTGGCGGCGACGATGATGATGATACATTTCCATGTGGTTGTTGTTGTTGTTGCGTAGTGATACCATCATCATCATCATCATCAGCAGGAGGAGGGGGTACATTTATCACTTGTGGTGACACATTAGTGATCCCAACTGTATCGGGTCTGGTGTCACCCCCGTAAGGATAATATTGACCAAGACGATCGGTACAGGCGTGTCCCCTGTACAGGTTGTACATGGTAGCAGCAGTACTTCCTAACATATCACAACAAGAGTCATGATGATAATTTTACTGCTGCCTTCAACTGCCAACTACCTCGGTTAGTTGCTATTAGAGTTGACATCATCGTTGTGGATGATGAGAATAGAAGCTCATATGCCTCCAAAGCATCGGTCCTGATCATCATGATGATGATGATGAATGGCGCAAGCTTAATCCTGCTGCTGTGACTATGATTAGCAGCAGAAGCAGCAGCAGCAGCAGCAGCAGCAGCAGAAGCAGCAGCAGTATTACCGAACTACATCTTCCCTCTCCACACAGCAGCGTCTAGCTAACGGCTTACCGATAGTTGCCAAATTACACTCGATGAATACATCTGACGATAATAATGACGAATGTACAATATCAGGCTACTAGTAGTACTATAATGATAAGACTATGACGATAATACTCAAAGTACTACAGTAGAGTCTAGTTCATCATACGTTGATGATATTATTATTATTACCATCACCGACGAGCATCATCACAAAGTCTCTATCAGTAATAACATCCTTCATCTTCCTGGGAGTCGTGGCTCGAGTTATCGCTTTGATGACCTTTAATGACGCACGACGTATCTATTCATTGCCATCATTTCCTCATTGTCATGTTGTAGGTGTACCATTATTAGTGCTACCTTCCAACTGTCATCATCACAATCATCATCATCATCATAATAATAATCAACATCACCATAATCATCGTCTACGTTATAAATAGTATTGTTGCTATCGCCATCAATATCTCCCACTTCATCATCATCATCATCATAACAGTAGTTCGGATCATATGATATTAGATTGACAAGTGTTAGACATAAATGAGGTAGGTATTGTGATATCATCTTCATCGTCGTCTTCATAGTAGTAGTAATACTGCTACTAGTTGTGCCCATAATTCTACTGTTATTATTTATATCATCATTGAAGTTGGCGATAATTACTTCAAGTGTATTAAGGACACTTTCTACAATACGGCTCAATACCACACCCTCATCATCATCATCACCAGTTCTTATTACTACTTCTCCTACTATTGCCTTACTACTAGGACCAGACTTATCCTCACACATCATAGTGCTCATATCTACTGTGTTATCTGACATTAATGATTATGGTAATAATAAACCCAATTCCTGCTGCTGCTGCTGCTTCACCACTGCTTTTGTGTCCTCCTCCTCCCTCTTGTTGTTGTTGTTGTTGGTTATCATTGCTATCTGCTTGTACATTGCCTTTCTTGTCGTTGTTGTTGTTGTTGTCGTTGTTATTATTCATGCTAATGAAGGTATCCAACACACTCAATAATATCGGCCATATACGAGGTAAATAGGGTGCAAGCCTATAACCTTGTACTAACCTCCTAAATATGATAACAACAATGATGATGATGAACAGCATGACCATTACCACTACTACTACCCTATAGCTGCTATAGTGTCCACGAATACCATCATATCATCTGCTGATACCGTCATCATAGTATAACTATTATTGCAAGTACTAGTAGAGTCTGATAATGATAATGATGATGATGATGATGATGCAGATAGTGGTGGTGATGGTGGTAGGAGTTGTAGAATGATGTTGATAACATAATCAATGTAGTTGGCATTTATAGATGTATAACAGAGATATGCAATACATGCCTCACATTTACTCCTGAAAAAAAATATGCAATCATGATCATGATAATGAAGATGATCACGGTTCTTGTTCTTGTTGTTGTTGCTAATACTGGTGTAACTGCTATTAGTACAGTAACTATTACCTTAAACTATGTTTATATGTTAACATATGTTCATCATCATCATAATATCTTCTTCTTCTAGTCAATATACTAATAATACTCTCTGTCAAGCTTATATGATTATTATTAGTAGTATCTCCTGTCTCCCATATAAATAATATTGATGCAGCAAAGCCATCATCATTATCGCTACCATGATGACAACTGACCGATCAGGATGATGATGATGATGATGATTGAGCGCTGAGTATACTGCCAACGATGATGCATACCTGTTGTTGGTGTTCTTTTTCTTCTTCTCCATCATCATCACCTCTGCAACCTTCTTCAGTATCTGTCCAAATAACCATAATAAGCATACACTAGTTTGGTCATATTATTATCACTTCTATCATTATATCCAAACAATGCTCCATAGTTGTAGTTGTATCATCATTATCAGCATTCTGTGATGATGATGATGATGACGATGATGATATAAGTTGTGTAAGTGTTCGTATAGGGGAGGAAGCTTGAATATGATGATTATGATGATCATGATCATTTCTCATCCCTCCTCTCGCACATGATGGGTGGTGGTGATGTATACCAGCAATAATATTATCGATTGTATCCTTAGTGGGAGGTAGATTCGATATTATACTTCTCAAACATCCAGTATATACATCACCTAACATCATCATCATCATCAACAGGTATATGATCATCATGACCATGACCATCACAGTGTGACATCATCATGACTAATACCATGATCATGACAACACCACCACCACCACCCACCTATTCTTCTCCTTGATGCTGATCTATTATCAACCCCTGCTGCTGTTGATGATGATGATGGTGGTGGTGACACTATGAGAGTAATTAGTGCCGATATAACCTATATTGGAGAACGACAATAATAATAAGCATCGTTATTATTATCGGTAGCGATGAAGGATGATGGTAGTAGTAGTAGTAACAGTAACAAGTAACGAGAGTGGTAACATCATTATTATTACCTTGAGCTTATAAGTATCTTTAAATGTCAATATTATCTTACCAATGCTATTAATGGCATTGCATTGTACCTTATTATTTGGGCAAGTATGAAAAGATATCAGTAATAGTAGTAGTAGTACATCTATGTTTGAATCCTGTAGCTGCTTCATCAACGACTGGCATATCTTCTCCTGCATCACGTCATCAAGTACTGATGTTGATGATGATGTTATGATGTGTGATGATGTATCGGTAGGGTTATTATTATTCTCACCTGACCATATTCTCGCTTATCATCATCATTACTGTCATGCCGCCGCAGTTCCCTTTTATCACTAAAACCACCTTGGGCCGTTGTTGTTGTAAGCAATACTTCATTAACAATATCAGTTGCGGCCATATACCTCCTGTCTTTGTCGTAATTATCCATATCCATCTGACGACAGCAGCAACAACAACAACCATGAAGCGGTACAAATATAGTAAGAATAATTTGATTATCGTCATTACCAGCAGATTATTGATATTAGATGCATGCAACGCAACAAGAGATGAAGTCATCGCCTGCTTCCCAACATGTTGTGGTGGTGTTGGCTGCCCAATGGTTGTCGACAATGAGCGCATCATTGCTGCTGCTGTTGTTGTTATAGCACTACCAACAAACTAACGATTAACAGCAATACTCATCCTCATCATCACTCAGAACACAATAGATATTAAGGTCGAGTTTATACCATGTACATCATCATCATCATCATCATCATCGTGATGAACACATGATGCTTCTATGTAACTACTCTTCTTCCCTCTCGCTGTTGGTGATGAGCATGATATTGGTGATATGTTGATGATCCATAATATCAGTCGTTATCATAAGCCAATACAACTACTTTATCTCATAGTATGTTTGTATCTTGACAGTACGGCTAGTATCACGGAAGAATCACATCATCATCATCATGAGTAGGAGCGCGATGATGATGATGATGATGATGATATTCTCACTACCTCACTCTGTCCTCATTATACTCTGTATAAGAATTCTTCTTCAGGAAATATTCCCTATCTTCAATATTATGCACATATGGATTAGTACCACAATCAGTGTTGGTAGTAGTATCATCGTGGAATATACGATATCTAAATATTATTAGCATCAATATAATAATATGAGTAATATCATAATAATGATCATCATCATTGAGTGGTGGAGGGCGGCATGTCCGACTCACGTAGTAGCAGTATGTGATGCTGCAGGTGTGGATGTCGAATGTTGATGACCTGCTTGATGATGTCCATGTCCAATCTGTTGCGGCAATGATGATGATGATGATGTAGCGAAAAGTAGCGACACATTATCCTTCCTCACGCGATTAGCCATGTCTTCACATAATTTCTAATAACAACAATAAAATCCGTGGCAACTCATAGCTAGTAGCGGTAGTAATGGTAGTTGTCATCAAACTCACATCTTTGTAATTATCTGGTATAATTTTTCTATTATGATCATGATGAGGGTCGGAATGATGATCCTCCAACTCGCATATATGAACAGCTAACCCCCGTACTTCACTATCATGTAGCAATGAGTTACGCAAGGCTTGCTGCTGCTCTCCATTCTGCTGCGTTCTGCCATGAGACCTATACAACATTCTGTATAGGAAATTCTGTATTACCATACAATGATTATTAACGTAAACTGCGTATATCATCTACCTTGACACTTCTACCGTTTCTCCACCTTCCCCAAGTCCTGATTCTTTCCTTCTTCTTCTTCCTCTCACATCGATACTATCCCAATACCTATCGAGCATATGATGGATTGATGACACTATTGATAGGCAATATAACATCTCCACTGCTTATTACGGTCTATCGAATTGAGTATTCCTCTCAAAGAATATCTTGTCTACATGTGTACCACTTGAATAATCATCATCCAACATAATGAATGGTAATCCAATCGCACTTAAAACCCGAATGTTGGGGTACTCGTGGAAGCCTCTCTGATGTCCAACTACGTCTGTTCGCCTGGCGAACTTTGCCACAAACTTATCACAGGAAGGTGTGTTGTGACGACCCATGTTATGGTATGATTTATACCACACCATAACGCTTTCATACCGTATGAAAGCGCAATGTCGTGTGGACTCGCTGCGCCCTATTGTGTCACGCGCCACGAAATGTGTTCCTGGAGGACTCTCACAGTGTTCCCCGGCACGTCTCGTCTCGCGTTTGTGTACGCCACTACATTGCGTATGGAGCTCGCTTGGACTACTTCAGCTCTTCCCTGGGACTTTCTCTGCTTCGTCCTGAAGCTGGAGATATCCTTGGATTTGGGCTTGCGTACCCTCCTGACTGTCTCCCTGTCTACTTGTGAAGCTTAGTATTACGTTCATCTAATCGATTTGCTAAGCTTGGATTACAGAGACTTTCGAGTCTTTTGTGGATTCCTCTGCTGTGTTCTTCAGTGGGTTAACACCCTCAAGGACTTTGACTGCCGCAACTTCAAACTTTATTGCCTGGGCATTACAAGCTCGAAGCTTATCGCCCATCACACGACCCGCGCAAGCGGATCCCGATATGGTTAGACCCAACCATAGAGCCTTGAAACAACAGAGGTTAATGAATCTCTCATCATCAGCTCGGAGGCTCTTGAGAGGAACTTCGTCACAACTACGTCGTGCAGCCAGGGAAGGCGAGGAGGGAGGCATGCCACACTGGGCAGCCTATTAGGCATGAGGGAGAAAGAAGGTAAAAAGAGGATTAAGTAGTCCCAGGACCAACAACTGCGATTGCGGAAACCCAGATGATTAGATGGTGAAAATTTGTGTAGAAAGGGAGGGCCCAACCAATACCGAGTCACCAGCAAGGGGGACGTATGGGTATGGCAGGTTCGATCTCTACTTCGTACCGGGAAAACCCCGGCCACCCTCACGCGACGTTGACGCGTAGAGACCTGTGAGGGCCTCTTCTGACTTGGGTTCCTAAGTGACTCGGGAAAGTATCGTCAACGAAGACGCTCACACGCAATTATTCCAGCGCTCGCCTCGAAAACATTTGGCCCGATTGTGGGTGAACCGCAAAAATCTAAGGAGAGTGTAAGTTTTCTAAGGAGGTCTGCAAAGTCTAAGGAAGGCCGCGTCACACCTAAGGAAGTAGTCGCGCACGCCCACACGAACCACACGCACATATGTACACTGCAGTCCTGCACACTGCTCATATGATACGAGTAATATCAAATTAATTAGCACATATTGAGCAATTCGGGGCCCAGTCATCAGGGGCCCATCATGCCATGTTGCGCAAGTAGACCTCAATTAAGGAAGGCAGGGTTGAAGCTGAAGCAGATGAAGTTGAGATTCTCCGTAGGGATGATTTTCGAGAAATGGCGCCGTCGCCGTATTATGGGCCGGTTCTCACACGGCTGAGTTTACCATTTGAGGGCGGAGGCAGATGGCCTCAAGAGCTGAAGTCTCGACTCCAAACACTCTTCGACACCCGCCTGCAGGAGGCTTACACGAGCAAAAGCACGGAGACGGGAGTATACAAGGTCTACAAGTGTTGCAGCCACACCGAATGCCCTTTCCGGGTAGTGCAACTCCACGTATAATTGAGACGCGGGATTGTTTGGCTCAGGTCAAAGCCTCCTACTCCCCTCCTAACACAATCGAAGTATGCACCTCGACCGCAGGACACTCCGAGAACCCTGCCCCCGAATCAAGAAAAAAGGAGTTACCAGTCTACGTGGATAATATCATAAATGAGTTGATTCCTAGGTGTTTGACGTTATCCCGTCACAATTATTTTTCAGCGCGTGGGTAGGGCCCCGCGCGCGTTTCTCATCTTTTTTAAAAATAAACGTCCAAAAAAAAGCTATGAGCGATTTTGTATTTTGCCATGAAACCGCCGGTTGAAAATGCGCACTATTTCTCCATCAGCCAGGATGGGCTAGAGGTTCGGCCGTTGGGCTGTGGGTCGGAAGGTCGTGGGTTCGATCCCGGGTCGGGCTACTGGAGGATATGTGGTATCGGGTTCGTAGTCAGTGGCAGCAATCAGTAAACAGTAATTACAGTGCAGAGAAACCGCAAGATTGCAAGTTGACAGCCAACCCAGTACATGGGTGCTACAGGCAAAACACGCAAGACAGTGCAGCAGTGCAGTAGATAGAGACCTCAGCTGGGCCAGGCCGTGTAGGGGGTCCCCGCCGATAGGTGGGGTCTACACGGACGGCCCCACACGAGCCGTAGGCTATCACAGTAAAAGACCCCACAGAAACAGACGCGCCTGTCAAACAGGCGCAACAATAAGAGTCGGAATAGTCAAACAGTAGAGCACCCAACTTCTAACCCGGAGGTCCCGAGTACGATTCTAGCACCGAGCGTAGCGAGTAGCGCCGGCGGCACCGCTAGGTGAACACATCCACAATTGGAGTCAAAGACCTCCGCGAGCCAATTGGGGGAGGGTCCTAATTTAGGGCGAGCGCTAGAAACAACTTCCGGGCATTCCTGGCCGGAACCTATCGTGCTTAGGCCCCCCCGTTCCTATATATTATCTTTGCTCCTACCCATTACAATTTATTCAAACCTTCCAAATCATTCAATATGGTCCGTCAAAGTTTATTCCTACTATCCCGGTGCGAATCGAAATGTTTTGACACTCACATTAACCACAAACCATGGTTCCTGTCACGTCTCCTCCGCTTGCGCACTTGCATTTCTTTGCTCAAAAAGCGCGCGCCGCTGCGTCACGGCGTCGCACAAACTGCTCTGCATATAGCGCACGCCTCGTGTCACAAAGTTCTAATTTCCCGCGTGCACAAAGACCTCGCTCATTCCTGCCGCGGCGACGACCTTTTTTCGCGATACGTGCTGTTGTGCATATCTCCTCTGGGGTCCTAACAATCGAAGGTTCTCTTCACTATGTCATGTTTACTTTGTTTTTGCTCCTATCCCACCTATTTTAAAACACTGACTATACGCCGATGTATTATGCAGCTGCTTCCCTGGTACGAAGCAGGCTGCTCCAAGCAGCTCTGACAATTCCTCGCTCACATGTTCTTCGAGTGCTAATTTTGAGCGCAAGTTCGCTATATATCTGCCTACTGGCCCACTACGTGGATCTCACCTGCACGTGGTCTTAGCTTGGAGCTTTCAAACGACTTATAAGCGAGCTGCAGCATCTTCTTGCCAGCAAGAAATGACGAGATGGTTCGTCGAGGCGTCAGCCTCGCCCGAAGGGAGAACCATCGTTTCGATTTTCGTACTTCAACAAAGTTTTTTTGTTACATAATTCTCGCAATCGGCCGCTGGCCGCTTCATTACTTTTAGAGTAATAGTTATAAAGTATCGGCGTGCATTTTGAGTGGGTCTATTTGTTCTGATAACAATGGAAGTATTATTGGTTTGCGCGACTGCGTCTTCGAGGCAGTGCAGGTAGGCCTCTCTACGCTCTTCAGTCTCTCCTTTCAACTATTTTGCGTCTTCACAATTCGGCAAGTTCAAGGGCAGGCGTCAAGCTTGGACCCTCCCGAAGCCTCTGGGTGAACACATCCACAATTGGAGTCAAAGACCTCCGCGAGCCAATTGGGGGAGGGTCCTAATTTAGGGCGAGCGCTAGAAACAACTTCCGGGCATTCCTGGCCGGAACCTATCGTGCTTAGGTCCCCCCGTTCCTATATATTATCTTTGCTCCTACCCATTACAATTTATTCAAACCTTCCAAATCATTCAATATGGTCCGTCAAAGTTTATTCCTACTATCCCGGTGCGAATCGAAATGTTTTGACACTCACATTAACCACAAACCATGGTTCCTGTCACGTCTCCTCCGCTTGCGCACTTGCATTTCTTTGGTCAAAAGCGCGCGCCGCTGCGTCACGGCGTCGCACAAACTGCTCTGCATATAGCGCACGCCTCATGTCACAAAGTTGCAATTTCCGGTATGCTCAAAGGCCTCGCTCATTCCTAACGCGGCGACGACCTTTTTTTGCGATTCGAGCTGTTCTGCATATCTCCTCTGAGATCCGTAGTAACTACGGCGTAGTTAGGATTCCTAACCATCCAAGGTTCCTCGTCACCATGTCAGGTGTACTTTGTAATTTCTTCTCTCTCCCCTATGTTTGAAAGTAAGTATAGGCCGGTATATTCTACAGCCGCTTCCCTGCTACGAAGCAGGCTGTTCCGAGCGGCTACGACTATTGCTCACTCCCATCTTCTCAAATGCTATTTTCGACCGCAAGTACGTCATATATCGACCCGCTGGCCCACTACATGGATCTTAGCAGCATGTGTTCTTAGCCTGGAACTTTTAGACGACGTACATGCGAATGGCTGCAAGCAATTATGAGATGGTTCGTCGAGGCGCCAGCCTCGCCCGAAGGGAGAACCATCGTTTCGATTGCCGTACGTCAATTAAGTTTTTTGTTTGATGATTATCACACTCGGGCCGAGTGACTCGGCCACTGGCCGCGTCGTTGCCCTGAAGTTATCAGCATGCAACTCGGGCGGTTATATTCGTGCTGCAAGCAGTGAAAATATTATTGGCTTGTGCGACTGCGTCTTCGATACAGTAGATGCAGAGTTCCTCCCGCTTTTCAGTCTCTTCTTTCAAGTACTTTTTTTATGCACAATTCGACGATTTGAAGGCCAGAGGTCAAGCTTGGACCTACCCGACGTCTCTAGGTGTTTGACGTTATCCCGTCACAATTATTTTTCAGCGCGTGGGTAGGGCCCCGCGCGCGTTTCTCATCCCCCTCTCTCACAGCAAAAAGTGTCGGTTTCGAAGCCGAAATCGTAAACAAAGCATGGGATCACCCTAAAAATGGTACCAATCGACTCCTCTCGCGATTCTGAACATCATGGTGGTCTTCTTTTTTAAAAATAAACGTCCAAAAAAAAGCTATGAGCGATTTTGTATTTTGCCATGAAACCGCCGGTTGAAAATGCGCACTATTTCTCCATCAGCCAGGATGGGCTAGAGGTTAGGCTGTTAGGCTTCAGGTCGGAAGGTCGTGGGTTCGATCCCGGGTCGGGCTACTGGAGGATATGTGGTATCGGGTTCGTAGTCAGTGGCAGCAATCAGTAAACAGTAATTACAGTGCAGAGAAACCGCAAGATTGCAAGTTGACAGCCAACCCAGTACATGGGTGCTACAGGCAAAACACGCAAGACAGTGCAGCAGTGCAGTAGATAGAGACCTCAGCTGGGCCAGGCCGTGTAGGGGGTCCCCGCCGATAGGTGGGGTCTACACGGACGGCCCCACACGAGCCGTAGGCTATCACAGTAAAAGACCCCACAGAAACAGACGCGCCTGTCAAACAGGCGCTACCCTTAAAGCACAGATAGTCGAACGGTAGAGCACTCAACCCCACACCGAAAGGTCCCGAGTTCGATTCTAGCACCGAGCGTAGCGAGTAGCGCCGGCGGCACCGCTAGGTGGATGGCTTTTCCTGCCGCTCAAATCCCTCCGCGCGCAGGGGGAGGGGCCCCGGGCGCGCGCTAAAGAACCCCCCAGGAATACACAGCGAATTTGGTCATTTTGCAAGCGATTTCGCGATCTGGCCATTAAACGTTTACCAAACTCCGCATGTGGGTAGATATGGCTCTAATTAGCCCAGATATGGTCGTAGAATTTCAGTTTATAAATTGGTTGAAGAGAAATTAACGATTCAAGATTCGAGAATTTAGCTAATTTACTTTTTCTGCTAAAGCGCGCCCAGAAAATAGCTATAGCCGAGCTAACTGGGACAACATAGCACATCGCTTTTCAGCAGTAGGTTTAGTCTAACAGGGTGAGCGTTCGACCTCGGAGCGGAAGGTCGCGGGTTCGATCCCCGGTCTGAACATTTTGGGAAAATCACACCGGGATCACGAGGCTAACCACGCTAGCAGCTAGGGTGGTGCTCAAAGCTAGTAAAGCTAGTACGCTAGCCAAAACGCTAACAGCTAGTGGGCCGACCGTGCTGGGGGTCCCCGCGTTGCGGGGCAGCACGGGAGGCCTCGCCGAAGGCTCCAGACCTCTGTCACGTCCCCTTTTTGTCTCCACGCCCCATCCGGGCTGAGGATACGCTTCAAAATTATCAAGCGTACTGGGCGAGCGGTTGAGCGGCAGATTTCACACCGGTAGGTCGCAGGTTCGACTCGCTCACCCCGAAGGGGTTCGTTTCGCACAGCCGCTAGGTGTTTGACGTTATCCCGTCACAATTGTTTTTAGCGCGTGGGTAGGGCCCCGCGCGCGTTTCCAGTTCCCCTCTCTCACAGCAAAATGTGGGGGTTTTCGAGCCGAAATCGTAAACAAAGCATGGGATCACCCTAAAAATGGTACCAATCGACTCCTCTCGCGATTCTGAACATCATGGTGGTCTTCTTTTTTAAAAATAAACGTCCAAAAAAAAGCTATGAGCGATTTTGTATTTTGCCACGAAACCGCCGGTTGAAAATGCGCATTATTTCAGCATCAGCCAGGATGGGCTAGAGGTTCGGCCGTTGGGCTGTGGGTCGGAAGGTCGTGGGTTCGATCCCGGGACGGGCTACTGGAGGATATGTGGTATCGGGTTCGTAGTCAGTGGCAGCAATCAGTAAACAGTAATTACAGTGCAGAGAAACCGCAAGATTGCAAGTTGACAGCCAACCCAGTACATGGGTGCTACAGGCAAAACACGCAAGACAGTGCAGCAGTGCAGTAGATAGAGACCTCAGCTGGGCCAGGCCGTGTAGGGGGTCCCCGCCGATAGGTGGGGTCTACACGGACGGCCCCACACGAGCCGTAGGCTATCACAGTAAAAGACCCCACAGAAACAGACGCGCCTGTCAAACAGGCGCTACCCTTAAAGCACAGATAGTCGAACGGTAGAGCACTCAACCCCACACCGAAAGGTCCCGAGTTCGATTCTAGCACCGAGCGCAGCGAGTAGCGCCGGCGGCACCGCTAGGTGGGCCCCCACAGGGACAAAACAGTCCGAGCGCGGGGGAGGGGACCCCGCGCGTTTGTGCAAATTTCGTGCAGTTGGTTCACCTTACCGGCATCGTGCCAATCTGACGCGATTTTCAAAACTGGCCTGTGGATTTCGCTGATAACTTGCATCAGCACGTATATCGGTGAGACTAAGAAAAGTCGATCATAAAAACTGTACCTTGTCCAGCTATCTCGCGCGATATGATCGTTGAAAGTTGTGATGACGAGCGCTATTCTCGTGAAGTGAGCGCGCGCCAGCGCACAATCGCAGAAAAGCAATTGACGCACAACTAGAGCGACTTCGAGCATCGCGTCACGATTAATCGATAGCCCAAAGAAAGAGCTATGCAATTTCGTAGGAATCGATCATATGATCGATTTGTTGCGCTGGTTTTCGGCCGAATACAATTCGAGATATGGCCTGCATGCAAGGGTGTAGCTAGATACACTGCGTATAGCTCACGTTATAGCGCATGGAAAACCGATCCTTGTGATATACTTGCGATGCCAACTAAAAATCTGTAGCGTTCACAATGGTCCCTTGAACATACGTGGGTGGTATCTGTTGGACACGAACGTCGACCTCTTGTTAACGGTATGAGGTATTATTTGACGTTGACGTCAATCCATACCCCCTCTCTTGCGGCCTGTCAGAACCGCGTCATGTACCGTAAAGCGCATTCTCATGCATAGAGCTTCTTCGATGTCTGTACTAGTCGGTGACAGTTTGTTCCGAGTATGCAGCTCTTCAGCGCGGGCTTTATCAAAAAGGCACCGAGCAGGGTGTCTCCGTTCTAGGAGGCACCCTGCGAGGTCTTCAAAAGCCATTGCGTTTCTTGCAGTCAATCATGTGATCACTTTCCTTGCTCGTGCCACAGATCTTTACTTTTTGCTGCGCGAGCTCTTTATCGTGTAACTGCTCGTCTGTTTGACCTCATGCCATTTCATACATTCTACACAGCGATACAGCACCGATCATCGGTACGCATACCTGTCGAGCTCATGCTTACTCCCGCCTACTCGCATAGTTCCCGCGTTCTTGGTGAACACATCCACAATTGGAGTCAAAGACCTCCGCGAGCCAATTGGGGGAGGGTCCTAATTTAGGGCGAGCGCTAGAAACAACTTCCGGGCATTCCTGGCCGGAACCTATCGTGCTTAGGCCCCCCGTTCCTATATATTATCTTTGCTCCTACCCATTACAATTTATTCAAACCTTCCAAATCATTCAATATGGTCCGTCAAAGTTTATTCCTACTATCCCGGTGCGAATCGAAATGTTTTGACACTCACATTAACCACAAACCATGGTTCCTGTCACGTCTCCTCCGCTTGCGCACTTGCATTTCTTTGCTCAAAAGCGCGCGCCGCTGCGTCACGGCGTCGCACAAACTGCTCTGCATATAGCGAACGCCTCGTGTCACAAAGTTCTATTTCCCGCGTGCACAAAGACCTCGCTCATTCCTGCCGCGGCGACGACCTTTTTCGCGATACGTGCTGTTGTGCATATCTCCTCTGGGGTCCTAACAATCGAAGGTTCTCTTCACTATATCATGTTTACTTTGTTTTGCTCCTATCCCACCTATTTTAAAACACTGACTATACGCCGATGTATTATGCAGCTGCTTCCCTGGTACGAAGCAGGCTGCTCCAAGCAGCTCTGACAATTCCTCGCTCACATGTTCTTCGAGTGCTAATTTTGAGCGCAAGTTCGCTATATATCTGCCTACTGGCCCACTACGTGGATCTCACCTGCACGTGGTCTTAGCTTGGAGCTTTCAAACGACTTATAAGCGAGCTGCAGCATCTTCTTGCCAGCAAGAAATGACGAGATGGTTCGTCGAGGCGTCAGCCTCGCCCGAAGGAGAACCATCGTTTCGATTTTCGTACTTCAACAAAGTTTTTTTGTTACATAATTCTCGCAATCGGCCGCTGGCCGCTTCATTACTTTTAGAGTAATAGTTATAAAGTATCGGCGTGCATTTTGAGTGGGTCTATTTGTTCTGATAACAATGGAAGTATTATTGGTTTGCGCGACTGCGTCTTCGAGGCAGTGCAGGTAGGCCTCTCTACGCTCTTCAGTCTCTCCTTTCAACTATTTTGCGTCTTTACAATTCGGCAAGTTCAAGGGCAGGCGTCAAGCTTGGACCCTCCCGAAGCCTCTGGGTGGATAGGCGACGGGTTTCACCAGAAACAAAAACAGACGCGGTAGCGGGCTCGCCGCACGGAATATTTCCGGGCGAGCGAGACTAATCCGTCGCCAGCCTGCGCATAAGGCTAAAGGTGGCCCAGAAAAGTGGTCTTTTTTTCTGTTCACCGTCAGAATTTTCTCAAACTTTGCAAAAAGGTGCCAAATGGTCCAACTAAGACAGCACGCGAATGTTGGTCAAAATCTGTCGAGTAGTTCTCGAGAAATAACTTAAAACATTTCATGTGTGTGCGTACAACTTAGAGACATCTGCGCAAGATTAGGTCTGTCTCTGCGCACAATGAAACTGTCTCCGCGCAAGATTACGATGTCTCCTCGCGCAATCACTAGTCGAGTAGGCCGAGCGATCGACTGGAAATCTCCTTCACCCAGGTTCGATCCTGGCACACCACAGTTCTCATACAAATTTTTGAACGTGCAGCAGAAATCCTGCGATGATGTTTAGGACGATAGCTAAATTGTTATGATCGATTAGGTAATCTAATATATCGACCCTAGGAGACGTTGCATATGTATGGACGAGTGACGTGCATTGTGCATTAAGTGTACTGCACTTAATTTGTGCATTATTCACTTCATTATGCACTGTGCATGACACGTCGCGGGAGTGCTCAGGAAACAACCATATTACATCTGCATCGAATCGGAGCGATTTTCGAAATTAGCCTATGAAATTTTCTCAAACTTTGCACGGGTACTCCTACCATGCATATGAGTAATCCTGTAAAGGCTCATGTCAAACGAAAACATCCACGCCACAAACCAACCATTTCTCATGGGAAATTCGGGTGACGTGGCGCACAAAAGGGACAGAACTACGCTCCGCTGCCAAAATGGTGCACGTTTCACAATTGCCGTTTGTACGCCGTGCACGCTGCAAATGAGGCATATTTTGCACAAAAATTGCCACGAATATCCCCAACAGCGATGAGATCTACATGCTACTGTCTGAGAGGTTGAATCGCAACGGATGAGCCTCTGCCTGCGAAATCCGTATTTGGGGGCGCGCGCTACCATAAACAAGAAAGCGCACGCCATGGCAGCCGGGCTGGACTTCGGTGGTCGGTGTTCGGGTTCGGGACAGGGACGCTATTAATGGTCTTGTGTGCAGCTCTGATTGGACCATACTGCCAATTTATGCATCACTCACTGTCATGTACGATTATTACGAAACGTGACCCAAGTACTTGGGCCAAACAGCTACCGGTCGAGTTGCAAGATACTGTGTCGCATATTTTCGCTTATCGGTTTGCTCGGGAAGATGGGCATGCCATGTTTGCCAGTACGAATGGAGCCCAGTGATTCAGTTTCCTTAACCTTGCAAGCCGGCGACAATTCTCAACCACGAAGTCACAATGTCGACATTGCGGCCCGGGCAGCGTCCTCCACCGGAGAGCTGCCCGGGCCGCACACATCTCCTCGCGCATCTGCATCGCGCGTTCATCGCTCTCTGTTCTTTTACCTATGCCTGACCGCCCTCGCATGTATCTCTCACATCCAGGACCTAGTAACATGTTGTATTATGCTGTGGTTTGCTCACGGTATATGGCCTAAGCGTAGCGGCGGTTGGAACGATCTCCATCACATCTCAGTACCTCCTGATCTTACGTTGCACGTCTAGCGGCTCAGCTGCGAGTGTTGCTAGATTCGGGCCGATGAGAGTCTATGCAGAGGTACTCTTTGAGCTGGGGTTTGCTGAGCAGTCAGGGTAGATTGGACTCGAGGATTCCTGTCCTCAGGTGGAGTCAAAGATTCGTGACACATTCGAAGATCTACTGCGGTCCCTGGCAAACGAGAGTGATGAGCTTCCCCTAGAAACGAGAAGGCGTGAATTAATGAAAATTCTGGAAAACAGACGGCGTCACTTTCTTAACTCCCAGCAAACCGCCGTCACGGACCTCGACGAGGTAGCGGAGGAGTGTTTGAGGCTAGGCTTTGTCGAGCTTAACGCGGAGGGTATCAAAACAATATCAAATGACTTGCACAACGCACCGGTGCTCACTCGATTCGAGAGGCCACTGCTGGGGCACGCTTTCGTATTGGACTCCAGCAGCGCTCGAGAGGCCGGATGCGTGGTGTTGACGTCGCGAGTCGGTCTGGTGACGTGGTTCAATGCTACACATCCAGAGCAGTCGCCGCTGCTCCGTAAGGAGCTTCGGAGGATCGGCATCACAGTTGGGCTGGACGGTTGCTTCAAGGGGGCCCGCGGAGGACCTTGTATGATAGTGATTGGGCCAGTTCACCCAACGCGTAAACCTTCCGTCGGGCCGGAGAATTTTCTCAGGACCGGGTTCTCTCTGGCACCGGTCCTGGCAGTGATCTGCAAGACCGAGTTATCCTCGGTGGTCCAGCACATGATGGAGTGGTTGGAAGAATTGAGTACAATATTCCACGGTCCGCAACGTCTTCAGATCGAGATGTCGATAACCGACTGTAGTGTACTTGAAGAACTCAATAGGGTAGCTCGAGAGGAGATAATAATGTTAGTAACAGCGAAAGACATAGAGACAGATTGTGTGAGCTTAAGTAGGAAGGACTCCCTCAGGAAGGGACAACAATTGTGTAGATACATCACATGCCCCCTTTCTTATGTTGGAGAGCTTTCAATCTGGCAGAACGTCGTAATTCGTAACCATTCAGAGGCCTTGAAGAATTTGCGCAGCCTGTAGAATCTTGCGCACTTGCGGAATCTTGCTTTTCTTCAGAACGGTTTTGCACGTGGCCACTTGAAGTGGCCTCCTCATTTATTTCGTTGGTGTCGTGATTGTTATCATGTTCTTTTGAATTCGATGGCTGGGGCAACAACTTAAGATTCTTGGTGTGCTCTATCCTAGCATACCACTGTCCATTCTTATCTTTCGCGGCAACTTCGTACATATTTAATGCCACCCTTCTGATCACAATCACCTTTTCCCATACAGGTTCATATTTGTGTCCTTGAACATGCTTTCTACATAGAACTTCTGTATCCTTAGCCAGTGTGTCAGGAAGATCAGCGGGACTTCTTTCTGACCCCAGTAAGTCATTGTATCCAGCTCTCAGTTCAACTGGCTTTAACCGTTCTACTTCAGGCTTAAATCGGAAGACCTTATCGTGTGGACTGAGCCCATCTCTCCGTGGTATCGTGTTATGTTGCCTCACTGCTGTTTCAACCATATTCTTAAAGCTATTATAAGGTAAATTTTCTCCTTTATTCGCGCATCTTATATAAGCATTAATATCTCGATGGAGTCTCTCTACTTTACCGTTCGACCAACTAGCGAATACGGCTGACCGCTCATGTATCGCTTTAATTGATCTCAGGTATTTCGAGAATCTCTCCGAGACAAACACAGATCCGTTATCAGTGTGCACTACTGACGGTAACGTGCAAAACACCTCAGTAAGGTATTGGAACGTCTCAACAATATCATTACTGGTCGGACAGTGTTTTTTAGGTCTGGCCACTGCATACACTAGCACATAGCACTATCTATAATTGTCACAGCATACATCAACGATTCTCCATGTGAGGATCTATATGGTCCTACTATGTCCGTATATAGCTTAGCAAACGGGACCTTTGTCTTGCGTTTCACAATCGAGGAGTGCCATTGCTGTCGATCGCCAGGGAAAGTTTTGCCTTTCTGGCAAGCTTCGCATGATGCTACTGCATGTTTACAATGTTGTTTCAGTTTCTCCATACTAACCCATGGCTTAAGTCGTTCATACAATCCCGTGGCACCCTCGTGGTTATGTAACTCCGCTGTGAACTTATCGGCTTTATCGTTGGGCACAACAACCTTCCCATCATCCGTACGGTCAAGTCTACTGATCCAATGTCTCTGATCGAATGACTCGTTTGGTGCTAGGGGATCAACTGCGTGTGGATCACCTACAGCCACTACTGTATCTTTACAATTCCCAGTGTTCGACAACGACCGAGAATGAAGCTCTTGTCTCAACATGTATGACGGTACTCGTGACATTTCGTCCGCTACGTTCTCTTCTGATGGTATCCATTCGACTTCAACATCTAATTTATTATATTTCAACGTATCTTCGTAATACTGTAAGCGTGATTCAACCGCCGTTCGACTTATTCCCTTCACTGGTACCCAATGAGATGATTGTTTCCTCGCGAGCCATGCTGCTACGCTCTTGTTGTCAGTTATAATTAATATTTCTTTCCTCCTTCCAACCATGTTGTTAGCTTTTAAATACATTGTGACTAATGCGAGTCCTTTCAACACCGCATCTAATTCAGCTACATTTATATGCCGGTGGTCGTTTTTGGGTCTTATCCATGACCCATCTTCTGCACGCACTTGACCAATATACAAGCACGCGCCGTAAGCTACCTTGCTTGCATCGACATACAATACCCATTTCTCTTCAGGTTTTAGCGTCCATAGTCCCTTGACGGGATCGCCCTTATGTTTCAAGTCGGCTTGTATTTTATCACATACTTCTACTATATGCGGCGATACTTTGTCATACGACTCCGTCACCTCCATGGATACTGTACGCGTCAACATGGCGCACGTGCTACGAAGCCACCGTGCTATTGGGTAGTGGGCTACAAGCTCCCCCACCCACGAACTTATTTGTTGTCTTGTAACTGAACCGTCTTCGTTGCGTTTCAATACAGGCGTTTGTCCTTTCCTCCTCCATGACCCGTTATCGTCATTATTCATTTGGATACCTAGTACTCTCGCTTTTCTTAATCTCTCGGGTTCTTTCAATGTAAAGTGGTTCTTCTCTAAACACTTTTTTATTAACTCGAAATATTTTTCTTCTACCACACCATCATCAATATAGAATTCAACAAGGTCTTGAAGACCTTCTTCTCTGAGACAGAACTTTAAGATTTCAGTAAGGCACTTCGGCGCTATATTGAGCCCAAAGGGCATCGATATCATAACCCAGTATTCATTTTCTAAATACGGTAGTCTAATGCATAGATATGGTTGTAATTCCTCATCTATTTTGACTTGTAAATATGCCTTTTTTATATCGATCAAATATGTATCTATTGAGTATTTGCATCGCCACCTTCTCAGTGTGGCTCCGCATGCCAATGGATCCGACTGTTCATTTGGTCTACTTTTATTCAACGCGTTGAGTGGTTTCAAATTCAATACTGGACGGATGGGAGTTGTAAGCTTATGCAACTGAACTTGTGGCATCAGTGTATACGTAGCTCTTACAAATTCTTGCGTACATGGTTTAATATACTCTTGTTTTATCCATAGATTTATTTCATCTTTGAATATCTGAATCTGTTTGTCGTCTAATCTCTCTAACTGTCCATTATAAAAGGGTACTCGTATTATCTTCTCAGTCGGTTCGCCGTTAATCCATTGCCATTTAATACTCCATTCTCGTTCATGTCTTACAGCAATGAAATCACTCCCTTCTATTACTGCGTCTTTTTCTCCCGTTGTCACATAAGCATCACATCGGGTCACATCATTTTTCTTGTGCATGTATCTTATCGATCCGACAACATCACAATAATCTATTCCTAGCAACATATCCACAGGCTTTTTATTCATTTTTATGATCCCATCCTTACTATTTATCACCAAACTATTCAACTCAATGCTATCATTTATTCTTATTGAACATCTACCATATACTGAGACTTTACCAGCTAAGGAAATTATCTTATCATCATCTTGGGTTGTGTTGATATGGCTGTCAATCTTACTAGCCACTGTTGATGATATCAACGTTCTTGAACAACCAGTATCAAGGACTGCTATCACTCTGATGTCACCTACAACAACATATGTTGACGGATGCCCCACATCACATTCATCCTCCCAATTTATTCCTACCTTCATTCTTTTGTTTGACTGATCGTCGCTTCCTTCGCTACGATTTCTTTTACCCTTAGCTTTTCCTTTTCCCTTTCCTCCTTTACTATGCCAATATCCTTTTCCCCATGGCCGATAATCATACCATCCTTTTCCTTTGCTGAATCCTTTGCCCTTGCCTTTACCCTTGCCTTTGCCACTATCATTATACTGCCAATAACCAACAGCAACCACTTCTTTATTCTCCACGGAAGTATCATCATCTTCATCATCATTCTCATCCAAACTATCGCCCACCAGAGTGACCGCTTCTGTCAATGTCTGCTTCGGTAACTTCGTGAAGGTATTGTAATATCCCTCTACAATCTTTGATTGGGGGAGGCTTTTCCAGAATACTTGAACAGCCACCTGATCTCTAGCATCCGAGGGCAGATTCGGAAAAGCTAGTTTAGTCAACCTATGAATCTCAGTGGAATGCCGAAACACATCCTTTTTATACCTCATCTTGCACAATGTGCTAAACGCATGCTTCGGCGTCTCGCTATACTGTTTAATCAATTCGGCAATAATGCCGTAATACACCTTATCGGGAGCCTCATTCGGATCATGACTCAACCTTCTACTGTAGACCTCCCAGGGCTTATCCGTGAGGCATAGCCCCATGAACTCAAGGAGGTCTCGATATGGCAATCTCAATAGTCGTGCTCGACCCTCAAACTTCGATCGCCATTGTTCGAAAGTCTGTGATTTGGGATTGTATGGGACGATAGCTTTTGTAATGGCTATTGCCCTCCCCATTTCTGAGGATGATCCACCATTACCATTCTTCATTTTTAGTATCTCATTCTGTAACTGTATCAATTGAGACTGGACGTTCTCGTCCATGTCTCTCGCCCTCTGCTGATCCTTCAAAGAGGCATCCTGCTCTCTCTGTATACGCTCAGCTTCCTGTTGACTACGTGACTCCTCAGCTTCTTGTTGACGATGTAGCTCCTCGACTTCTTGTTGACGACGTAGCTCCTCGACTTCTTGTTGACGACGTAGCTCCTCGGCTTCTTGTTGACGACGTAGCTCCTCGGCTTCTTGTTGACGACGTAGCTCCTCGGCTTCTTGTTGACGACGTTGCTCTTCACTCGAACCATCGTCATTCGGTGTAGTCTCACCGGGCTTCTTTTCTTGACCATTCACCATTGTCTGGGCACCACGTGTAGTGTACTGGAAGAACTCAATAGGGTAGCTCGAGAGGAGATAATAATGTTAGTAACAGCGAAAGACATAGAGACAGATTGTGTGAGCTTAAGTAGGAAGGACTCCCTCAGGAAGGGACAACAATTGTGTAGATACATCACACCGACGCCAGTAAGGCGTTTGTGAAAGGCCTGTCGTGCAAGGTGGAGAACATTCACTCCATTCGGTGCAAGCATCATCTGACAGAATCTGTCAGGAAAAGCTCTCTCTTGACAGCGGCGAAGGAGTACGTAGCGTCCGTCGTTGATGATCTGTACGGGTGCGCCGGGAAGCTGGTATACTCCAAGTTCCAAGATCTGCTGTTGGAGAAAATAGCACAGGAGTTCGGCGACAGAGATGAGGTTCACTGCCGGCAGAGTTGGAGTCCCACGTGCGGAGTTATGTACGGTGATGTTCCGTTTGTAGGAAAGCCTTGGTAGACTCGTGGTGGACTACGCACTCAACAAGTGCTGATGTGACGAAAGCTATGAAGCTTATTATGAGGTCTAGTGCTTACCGCACGCAAACGCAACGAGCGGAGCGAAATGAGTTTTGGTGTGTGCCCGCTCGCCCTGGTTCTCGCCGACGAAGTGTATGCCAAAGCTCCCTTATTCAACAACGTGTGCGAAGGAACGTTCTCTACCCTTAGAACGTTCACTGGGAAGAAGCCCGCGAAGGTGGGAGGAGTGGCCGGTATGATAAACCTGACGCGCATGTTCTTGGTGGGCTACGGGGACGTGGGCGCCTCTGCCGGGTGTGCCCGACAACGACATTCCATCTGCAGGGACCGCTCGTCCAGCATGAGGAAGAAAGCTGAGGATAGATTGGGACTCGCCGAACGTTCCACTGATATCTGCAGAGAAGTTGACATCGGCGTCGAACGTGTGGCTCTATCGCTGGGGTTACCCTGCCAGATAGGAAGCGTGGAGGAGTTCCGCGAGAAAATTCTACAAGTCAATGTAGTCGTGACGTGCACGGAAGACAGTAAAAACTTCCACTGTGGGGCCACAATCTGCTCTTGCGGGACTTTCAACAAATTATTCACCTGCTCGCACGTGGCGCTTGTATCTACTGTGATTGCCTGCGAAGCTGGACGCGGGACGAGCGGCATGGATATCCGGTTGCCGACGGTCACTTGGGGTGGGAGGCCGACGGGAACGAGAGGCCCACTGGTTAGAACGAAGACGGATGTTGTGGCTCAGGGCCAGGCTAAGGGGCAAGGTAAGAGTCGTTCAGAGATGGTTCCTATGGCGGAAAAACCTGGACCTTTTCAGGCTCGACATCAACTCCGACATATTCCAGGCAGTCTGTGGAAAGAGACGAGCATTGCGAGCTTATGGCAGAGATCGCCACTCCCGCCGCAGCCGGAACTTTCAGGAGCCCTCAAGTGAAGCGAGCCGGTGAGGAACTTGCTGAGGGGAAGGTTGCGGCAATTTCGATCGGATAGACTGGATCCTGGACCAGGATTCCTGGTCAAGCCCTGGCATAGGCGAACTTTCTGATAGGCCAGCAACAGTGGAACTTAGCAATGGTTGTTTTTTGGCAGGTCAGGGCGAGGTGAACAACGCCGTGGCCGAGGCAGCTGCAAGCCTAGGCATGATCGAGGATGGTAGAGAATGTTTGGATAGCCTCAGATCTTACGTGTTTGTTCTTAGCAGGTCAGGGCGAGGTGAACAACGCCGTGGCCGAGGCAGCTGCAAACCTAGGCATGATCGAGGATGGTAGAGAATGTTTGGATAGCCTCAGATCTTACGTGTTTGTTCTTAGCAGGTCAGGGCGAGGTGAACAACGCCGTGGCCGAGGCAGCTGCTAACCTAGGCATGATCGAGGATGGTAGAGAATGTTTGGATAGCCTCAGATCTTACGTGTTTGTTCTTAGCAGGTCAGGGCGAGGAAAGTAAGACCGTTGGCAAGGGAGCGGCGAGCCCAGGCATGATGGGCAGTAGGCGGTCGAAGGCTTCGACTCGAAGCGTCAAAGAAGAGAGCCATCCCGCTATCGTGGCTTTATAAAGCTGTGATTACAGCTTAATTTACCAAATGTGCGGGAAAGCAGTCCCGTCTTCAACACACTGTCGGCTTGCTCGCCGATTTCGTTATTTGGATACGGGCTTCCTAAGCATACGTAGAGCGATGCATTAATAGCCCCAGACTTTAAAGAGGAATCGCGTTGAAAGTTAGACCGGTTTTTGGCGGGTGGGAGCGGGTTGAGAGGCATCACAAGTTGTAGAGTTACAGTCAGCGAGTGCAGCACTTATCGGGGTTAGGCCGGACCGCGAAAGAACCTTGGCGTGAGAGCTGATATCCGGGTTAAGGCTGTCATCCGGGTGAGAGCTGATATCCGGGTTAAGGCTGTTATCCGGGTGAGAGCTGATATCCGGGTTAAGGCTGTTATCCGGGTGAGAGCTGATATCCGGGTTAAGGCTGTTATCCAAGGCCTCAGAAAAAAAAACACCAATAGCAAGGCAAGGCCGTAACCTCCGGTAACCCGAAACCCGACTCAGGTCGCCCTTCGGGCGACCATCACCCAAAACCCGACGAGGGGGGCAGTGTGAGAGCTGAGAGGTTTCCTTAGAAAAAAAACGGAACTCCCTTAGGAAGTGGCGAATCTCCCTTAGAAAATCGCAGAGGGCGAGCGAAAACGTCTCCTTAGATTTCTTACACTCTCCTTAGAAAAATGATATAGATCCCCGATGGGTAGCTACAGATACTCAAGGAAGTCACTGGATAGTCAAGTGTGGAAGGAACTCGTATTACCTTCGCTTGTGGCGTGCAATGGCTCATTTCTGTTCTCGCACGCCAGATATTTCAATGAAATAATTTCATTGTATGAAACGGTCAAGCTAAACTAAGCTCGACGCTAGTAGCTTTCACCATTGCCTGACCGAATCATCGTGTGATTGATCGCTAGTTGTGAGTCGCAGTTTTCACCGTTCTCAGTGCGGCACTGACAGTGCCCTTCTTATTTATTCTCTCTTCCTTTGATCCTCCCTTTGGATCTGCTCCCTCTGATCGTTAGCTCCGTATTATCTGATCTGCTATCTGTAGCTATCTCCTTTGCGTCGTGTTCAACATGGAGACAGACACAGTCCCTTCCGGCGGACAAACTGGTTCGTCACACGCTCGCCTCAGTATTGTGCAGGGTTCGTGCCCTGCGCGCTTACCCTTGTAATCGTTATCGTCTGACCACTTGTAGTTCGCCCTTCGATTATTGCGCCACCATTCGATCGCGCTACGCTCAAGTGCGTGTTGCATAGCGGTGAACTACTCGACAAGTGAGCTCTTTGTTTGATTCTTCCCACTTGGCTGCCCTTCCGCGAAGGTTTGCCCTTGTTGTGAAGTTCGACTACGCTATCCACCGAAGCACTGCTACTAGTTGCGTTGCCCAGTGACAGGCACAACAATTGGTGCAACGGTTCGCTCCGCTCAAGCTATGTACTTGCGGGCCCTAGGCTTGGGTTTACTCCCGAATTGTAGACTTTTTAGACTTTGCATCCGGTTTGCGATTCGAGCCTCCTTGACTCGAGGTTCGTTTGTCTTCTGCTATATGTACTACCTTCAAATTCTCCCACGGTTCGTGCTGCGCAACTAGTTCGAGTTGTACGGCGACATATTGGTAGCAGCTCCTTGTCCAACCTAAAGGCATACTACTCTCTGACGTTATGATCCCCGCTGAAGAGGCCGATCCTGTTGCTCCTCGTTCTCATGATGATCAACGTGAAGGTGATCCCTCTCCCCCGGTGATCGAGCCTCCGCCTACGGCTCCTCAAGGTCAAGCACGGCCGCCTTCCGGGGACCCACCGGTGCCGGCGGGGAATGTGCCCGCCCCCGCTAACAACGTGCCGGTTCCTGGTCCTGTCCGGTTGACACTCCCGATTCAGCTGCCCGAGAAGTTCTCTAACGGTCCTCAGCAACAAGTTCGCGACTGGTTCGACAGCTTTGACATCTCCGCCGCCGCCGTTAACTGGACCGTTCAGATGAAGGCGTCCTACTTGGGATGTATAACGATTCGTACACCGAAAACTCGTACACAATCACTTTCTACACGGCTCGTACACTGGATACTCGTTCACTCATTGGATTCAGACAACGTCATTTCGTACACTTGAAACTCGTACACGTAATACTCGTACATGTAATAAGTCGTGCACATAAAGTTCCTACACGTAAAACTCGTACACTGTCAACTCGTACACGAGCACGAGTCGTACACTATGCTGCTGAGTCGCATATTTGAGCCGCGCGCTGGAAACAATGGCAGAGCGAAGGAAGTGTTATTTTCTGTAGACAGTGAGCCGTTCAGGCCGATCTGTGAGCGAAATTCTAATAGCGGATGTGATATAAAGGTCAAGGTAACAGACTCTCAGGCGGGGGGCAACGGGTTCGATCCTACGAGAAGGAAGGGAATATATTGGGTTAGGCAACGGGAAATTTTTATAGGCAAGTCGGGGAGCGGCTCCGCGGAGATTCTCCGCCGGAGAGTACGAAATGACTGTGTACGAGTTGAAACTGGTGTACCGCGATTCGTCCATGATCGATTGGTCCACTGCAGCTTCGATCCAAGATTGTTTCGTGCAAATTTCGGTTCATTCATGATCTTTTCGTACGTCGAAAAAGTGTATGTTTCGGTCACGATTTTTTCATCCATAACCGGTTTCGTACACGATTATTTCGTCCATGGGCGGTTGATCCAAAGATATGCTCGTTGTAATCTATTCGTCCACGATCTTTTCGAAAAAAATTCATTCGTCCAATAGTGGTTCGTACATATGAAACTGACGACACGCAAATGTTTATCGAAGGAAATGAACCCACGGCCTCGGGAATACCAGTTTGAGTTGCTAACCTACTCACCCGTAAGACTCCTTATGAATTCCGACAAAGTACCGCCCATGCGATACCCAACCTATTCAACTTGGCTCCATTCATGTTTGGAGCCTCTAGGCACTGGGATCATCACAGAGACAACCTGATGTGGGGGAGTGCCAGATCGTCACCACTGGTGACTCACCAGTAGAGGCGGCGGTTAGATTCTTAGGTCGTAGTAGGTGATGGTAATAGCGGAATTGGTAGAGCTCCCGGCTTGCACGACGATGGTCCCAGTTTCGAATCGGGGTAAGGGTAGATAGTAATGGTGGAGCCGCGGACATATTTTCTTAGACATATGTGACGCCGCGGCGTCACATATGTCTAAAAGTAGCGTGGGTGAAACTCACGTGTATGAAAGGCTTGTACGAAAAGCCCAGGAAGAAAGAAGCAGAGTTAGAGCATGATTGGACGAAACGGCGTGGATGAAAGAATCATATACTCAAGACCCGTGGACGAAAGAGGTGTGTATGAATGAGGATGTACGGAAGTAACACGGACGAAACAAGCAGGATGAACCCTACCATGGACGAAACAATCGTGGACGAAACCTGCAATGTATGAAACAGCAATGTATGAATGGAGATTCCCCGGTTGAAACTGGGGTTGTGTACGAAGTGAGAGTGTACGAAATTCCGTGTACGAGTTGCACGTGTACGAATATTGTGTGTACGAGCATTATGTGTACGACTTCTATATGTACGAATCTCTTGGATGAGTATTTTGTGTATGACTATTTGGTGTACGATTAGAAAGTGTATGAGTATTGGAGACTTGAGTCGAAAATGTACGACTATTTGGTGTACGAAACGTGAACATCCCCTTACTTGGGTTTTTCCTGGCTGGCGCTCCCTTGACCGCATGGAGGACTCAGTGTTCGCGGGTTGATTATGAGGCTGCCAAAGCTCTGTTGGTTCGCACGTTCGACGGTACGCCCCACCCTGACATGACTTTGAAGAGGTTCAACGCATACCAGTGGGACCGTACGATGGAGAAGGTTACCGACGTGTTGGAAACCGTTGTTAAGAAGGTTCAGGCGGTCGCTCAGGTGGCACCTGGGTGACCTGCACCTGGCAGGTGAAGCAAGCTGTTACTCCCGGCCTTCGGCCACCACAGCCGAGGCCACCGTTTGGTGGTAAAGGACAGCCCCGCCAAGATCCCGGCCGCGGTTCGTGTGGTATTTGCCGACAGCGAGACCATGGCAATCTTAGCTGCCCGTTCAAGAAGTCCGACAAGGGTTGTGCCATCTGCGGTACGGAAGGACACCTGGCCCGTGCCTGCCCTCGGAACCCGTTCGTGCAGCTAGCCAGCATCACCGCCGACGACAGAGAGGCCGACGCCGACCAGTCAAGGAACTAATTGGGCACCCGACCTACGGCAGTCGGATTGCCCCGAGCACCCCGGCTCTGCGGACTTTCGGGCAACCGCAGGGCATCTTTCTTTTCGCCCGCATTGCTTCTGATATCTCGATGGCACTTCCATTCTGTGCTATGATTGATACTGGTGCTCGTACGACTGTTAGTAAAAAAGCTATTGCCGCCGGTACTCCGAATATACCTGTACACTTTACGGCCACTACGGCCACGCCATCTGTAGCATTTCCGATTATTGGTTCGGCTCGTGGAACGCTCTTTTTTTACGATTCCCTTAAGGCCGTTCCAGTAGCTGAGTTGCCGTTCGCTACTGCCGACCATCCGTCTACATTTGATATGACCGTTTATATTGTTGATAGGCTTTCTTCGGACATGTTGCTCGGGTACGGTACCACTGGCTTCGGCGGTTCGGGGTCAACCTCCAGGTGGAGGTCGATGGGTTCCAAATTGTGCATGCAGAGGGTTCCCACTCGGTTCACTGGAGCCCGCCGGGCGAGAATGTCTCTGCTCATGCCTCGCCTTCGCCTGCAGTCCCAAGCCACGCTTTCTCTACGGGGACGCCTCGTCCCGTCCCCGAGAGCACTACTTCTCACCCTTCGCCATCCGTCTCACGTGGTTGTCAGAGTGAACCGTCACCATTGCATCCCGTTAAACGTCCGATTCCTAAACGACCAAAATTATACCAGTTTTTCACCCGATCGGGTTCGAGATCCTCCCGTTCTTCACGGGGACAAAGAGTGTTGTTGAAGAGTTGAAGTGAAGAAAGTGTGTAGAGAGGATTGCACCTACAGCGGATGTTTTATCACTCAGATAAGTTGAGGGGTCTGAAGAAGCATAGAACGAGCACTAAACCGGTTTGCAGTGAAAAATCGTTCCAGACGACTCGTACACTTTCATTTCAAGTTGAGGGGTCTGAAAAAGCATAGAACGAGCACTAAACCGGTTTGCAGTGAAAAATCGTTTCAGACGACTCGTACACTTTCATTTCGTACACGATTCGTACACTGAATACTCGTTCCCTCCTCAGATTCGTGCATCGTCCTTTCGTACACTCATGGCTCGTACACATAATACCCGCACATCATGATACTCGTACACATAATACTCGTACGCAGAAAACTCGTACATTATCAACTCGTACACAGGCAAGACTCGTGCACTATGCTGCTGAGTAGCATTTCTGAGCCGTGCGCTGCGAGCAACGGCGGAGCGAAGGAGGTAATACTGCCTATAGAGAGCGAATTGTTGAATTGAATCGAATTGCGCCAGTCCGTGAGTGTAACTTTAGTAGTATAAGTGGTATGGAGGTTAAGGTAACGGTTTCCATTCAGAAGGTTACGGGTTCGATTCTACGTACAGGCACTCCCTGTCAGGTGGTGATAAGCTGCTAGCTAGACGCGGCCGAGGGCCGGCAAAGCCGTGCGCGAAGATTTTTTAGGATTTCTTAAAAAAATTTATAATTTTTTGGAAATTATATATTTTTTTCGTTTTTTTTATTTTTTCACGTTTATATCCAAAGCCGAAGAAATCAGCGCCAATGTGAGAAAGAATTTCGGTGTACAAATCGTGATACATCCCGTAAGTCATGGCTGACTATCTGCTCATCTTAGTAATTGTATCAGACTTATGTTGTCGCGCTGAGAATAGTTGGGATGGTTGTTTGTGACTAGATCGAACAGAATTACTTCACAACCATCGTTGCCTACACCGCTGTAGAAGGCCTCAACACTCATGACAACATCGCTGGCTCCGACCCGTGCCCCCCAATCAACGCAGCGGTGGACACTCACACTATGGTTCCACAAGCTGATGGTACCTTCAAGCATTATCATCGCCTACCATGGAAGTCAAGAGCTGGATCTTCAGCTAGTCTGAAGGGCGTACTGAAGCCAAACTCCGACGACTCTCTCCACACGACTACCAGCACTACCACGACTGTATACAAGACAGAGGGGTTTGTGTGTTCTTATTGTTGCATTATCGCTCGCTAAGGTACTCGCATGTATATCTGAAATCGTCCGCTCCGTAGGCCGAGTCGGTCGTACTCGTTAAGATCCATCCATCCAGTAGGGGTTGTTGCGTTCGTCAACTACGGATCTGTGGTTGTGTGGGCACACAATCCACTTGTCCTCTAGCACTAGTAGTATTTGTTCCTACTGCATTCATCAAAGATCCGGCTTCTATCAGTATCACTCATGTCAAGTTCGGGTGACAACATGGTGGAGAACTCGTGCTGATCTTTGTCTCTCTTATGCTAAGTGGAGTGCCGTGTGGGATGTATACTGTCAAAGACTTTGACTCAAAGTCATGGTGAATTCGTCAATCTATGTCCGTCGACTATGTGGAACTATTTGAGAGCTCCAGTCCTATTCATTTACTAGGCCTATTGGTAAACGTGGAGTTTCCCAAAAGCTTCGCCTATTGAATGAGACTGTGTAAGAGAAGATTGGCTTCACTGCCTTGGTTATGTGATGTCGGTTCAGCCCAGCGGCCGCCGGGGCTATGTCTGGCACACCAACGTTTTACATGCTGACATGCTGACATCTAACAAGTGCTTCTTTTGGTTGTGGATATGCTTTCGTCTGGATTTTTGACAGCGGAGCCCGTTGCACTATAGACAGCCCAAGACATCACTCTTGTGTATAAGTTTGCTTAGTCGAGTCTTTGCCGCGTTTGTCATGTACTTTAACACTGTTGTGCATTGATGGCGAGCAAACGGTTGACGTGCTTGTTTTTGTGGGTTTTTTCTTTAAGGAAAGGGAGGTGTGGTTGTGTGGGGACTGCCTACTGGGCACACAATCCACTTGTCCCCTAGCGCTAGTAGTATTTGTTCCTACTGCATTCAGTAAAGATCAGGCTCATCAGTATCACTCATGACAGCTCGTGACATCTCTCGATGAGAAGGGCTCACACTCAAAGCCACAGACCTAGAGGACCCAGAGGATGGTGCGCCGCACACCTGGTAACTGACAAAAATAAGTCGGTTTAATCATTATTTTTTGCCCGGCGCAAAAAATATGATTAAAAAATTGCCCAGCTGTACGAAAATTCCGAAAAGTACGAAAATTCGATGTACGAAATAATACTGTACGAATTTTAACTGTGAGAGTCGGAACTGTACGACTTGTCACTGTACGGACTGGAGGTGTACCACAGGATACTGTACGGATCGCGTGTGGAAACTGTACGGATCAGGCTTGTACGAATGAACTTTCTACGAGTTGTCACCGTACTGAGCGATCCTCACCGGTTACTCTCTACTCCATCCCAAAACGTGGCAACTCCGACTCCGCTGACTTCGATCCCGTACAAGACAGAAGGACCGGTGGGGATCATATCGTACAGTTGCAATTCGTAGAGCCACAGCTCGTTCCGCCTTATAATGCACAGTTTCTTTTTGTACAGTTTGAACTCGTACATTCTATCTCGATACAACCTCAACTCATCTGGTTACATTCCTTACAGTATCATTTCGTACAGTGGCTTTTGGTACAGTGCCCACCAGTACAATTTCAGCCAGTAAAACGTCAACCGGTACAGTTACCTTTGGTACAATGTCACCTCAGGGTGATGGCACCAGTACAGTGTCACCTCCTACAGCCTTAGCTCGTATTAAATACGAGTTCTTGAAATACGGTATGTTCCAACTCGTTCTTACCTAATCCAGTACACCACTATGTCACACACGCACGTTTTCGTACAGCCCGGTCGATTTTCAGGCATACTTCGCGCCGCGCGAACTAGCCTGAGAATCGGCCGCGCGCGCTTCAACCTTCTCCCTCCCTGCCTACTGCCTGCGCGAACGACTGGGGATCGAATGGGGATCGAAAGGGTGATGGCACGGAGGGCTATCCGCGCGGCCAATCTTACTTCGTTTTTGTGAAGTGTTTCGAAGCCGTGAGCGATCCTCTAGACTGTTCAAATGGGCGCTCAAGTTTCATCAAACAAGCAATCTATCATCAGTTCAACTCCAGCCCTAACGCCTCAGTGACCGAACGCACTATGGGTTCATCAATCACGGGATAACACGTGGAGATGCTCACCGTTCGTACATTGAACACTCGTATATTTTCGACTTATGTCTCGAATACTCGTATACCTGGAACTCGTGAATATAAAAATCGTACGCATAAAACTCGTACAAGTAATACCCGTTAAACATGAAACTCGAGCATACACATGACGAGCAATTTTTTAGGCAAGCCGCGGAGCCGCTCCGCGACTTGCCGAAGAAATTTTCGCGCCGGTGATACACCCGACCAAGACACCGCCTCCTCCGATCCCTCACGGTGCAACAGGCCCTCTCCTACGTTTGTGGCTGTTACGATCCCTTCGGCCTTGCAGTTGGGACTACTACCTTGACGCTCGGTCTGACGAACAACGACAAGGTGCCTGCTGACATCTTCCTACAACTTCTACAATGCCAACGACTACATCGACCAGTTCGTCGACACCCTCAAGTACAAGGACAAACTACATTAAACATGAAACTCGAGCATACACATGACGAGCAATTTTTTAGGCAAGCCGCGGAGCCGCTCCGCGACTTGCCGAAGAAATTTTCGCGCCGGTGATACACCCGACCAAGACACCGCCTCCTCCGATCCCTCACGGTGCAACAGGCCCTCTCCTGCGTTTGTGGCTGTTACGATCCCTTCGGCCTTGCAGTTGGGACTACTACCTTGACGCTCGGTCTGACGAACAACGACAAGGTGCCTGCTGACATCTTCCTACAACTTCTACAATGCCAACGACTACATCGACCAGTTCGTCGACACCCTCAAGTACAAGGACAAACTATATTATATGCTCCGACAGCTTTGTCAATGTGCAGAGTCTCAAGTCTACTCGAGATTCGTCTGGTGACTTGAACACTCGGGACAAGTCCAACATCCACAAGGCCCTAACAGCTACTCAGTCGACGTGGCTACCAGCTATGGCGACTCAGAGGCTCTACCAACCCTGCGGACCTCCAGTGGAAGTTAGGTACCCTCCACAGGGTCCCTAACTGTCCAACTACGACGTGACGCCGACCCCAAGTCTTCAAAAATGGGTCGTCAACTTCGTTGACAGTACCCATAGCACCTCTCCTCTTACATTAGCGGGTGTATTACGATTCGTACACCGAAAAACTCTCGCTTTCACAGAAAGAACACTATCACTTCGTACATGGCACAGCAAGCACGTCTACAAGGCCAAACTGATACTCATCCAACTCCCACCACTGCAAGTCGAAGGCTGGTGTTTTTTTGATTCTGATGATCGAGGATGATGACAGGTAAGTATATACTGTGTACTATTATCTTTTCCTTTTCGCTCCCCCGGGAGCGTGGTGTGTAGGGTTCGTGCCCTGCGCGCTTGCCCTCGTAATCGTTATCGTCTGACCACTTGTAGTTCGCCCTTCGATTATTGCGCCAGCATTCGATTGCGCTACGCTTAAGTGCGTGTTACATAGCGGTGAACTACTCGAGAAGTGAGTTTTTTGTTTGATTCTTCCCACTTGGCTGCCTTTCCGCGAAGGTCTGCCCTTGTTGTGAAGTTCGACTACGCTATCCACCGAAGCACTGCTACTAGTTGCGTTGCCCAGTCACCGGCATAACAGGTGATTCTCTATGATAATTCGTGCCGCTCCGCTAGGCGCATCTCGCATCTCGCTCACTAGCGAAAACGCTAAATTCAAAAACGCATGATAAGCCGACGAGCTAACTGTATTTGTATAACTCAATTCACTCCATTACCAACTATATCGAGTTTCCAAGCCAACAAGGGAGATAGATCGCCCGAGCAAGACCTCTAATCTCCCGAATCGCTACTTAAGTGTCGTGCTGATTCGCTGCGCCTCCATCATGTCGCGCGCCACGAAATGTGTTCCTGGAGGACTCTCATAATTTACCTTGGCACGTTTCGTCTCGCGTTTGTGTACGCCGCTACGTTGCGTATGGAGTTCGCTTGGACTACTTCGGCTCTTCTTTGGGACTTCCTCAGCTTCGTCCCGACGCTGGAGTTTTTTT
>JABANP010000525.1:0-36168 GCA_013115135.1 Perkinsus olseni
GATTAGCGCTCGCCCGTGTAATCGATCATATTGATCTGGTCCTTCCAGAGTTGCGTCCATTTTTCTCACTCTCTTCCTCCACCTTAACCTTCTTCTCCTAGCTGTCGTTATTATGTTGAAGGTGTCTCGTAGTAGCCTTGGTGGTGCTGGTGGGTCGTCTTCGATGGCCGAACAGTTGTTTCCGGGGCATAAGGATAAGATATGGGCTATGATACCAGATGAGTATAAATTAATGAAAATAAGATATGACAATAATATATTCGAGAATGGTGTTAACAAACATAAAACCTTCCAAAAAAGGTTTATTGCCTACAAAGATAATATCGAACAAAGTTTTATACCGTCCCAAAAGTATAGGAAACCATCTATTGACTGGAGGAGACAGGAAGCCAGAGGTACTTTACATATTGGAAGATGGTAATAATAGTAACAACAATACTCATGATGATGATGGTTATGATGTTCTGTTGATAGGTATGAAGGTCCGAATGGTACTGATTATCGCCCTGGTAAGACTTTCGATAGGCTGAAGCAGTTAGTACCATTTACTGAGGAAGAATGGTCACAGAGACAACAACATCGTACTTGGGATGGTGTGAAGTTCGTTATGATATCTTGGGCAGGTAGTAGTACTACTAACAATAGTAGCAAGAACTATTAGTAGTGTCTGCCTGTTATTAGTTTGGATGGGATGGAAGATGACACAGACCTATCCCATTGTGTGGTGTGAAGAGGAAGAGGAGCAGCTAGTTGTGGCTGATGATGAGTAGGCGTGATGATGTTGTTGTTGAGGTGGCATCACAGTCATTACAACATTATTACTCACCATCATTATTGAGTAGTATATATTCCTTCTCATCATCACATACTATGTTTTGTTGAGTGATTAACCATCATCACAATAACAACAACAACATGCTGGTTTGGTCGTGCTGTCGTTGTCGTTGTTGGTGTTGTTGAATTATGAATATCTATGAAACTCCTCCTCGGTCCTCATGATAACACTACCACAACAATCATGCCTTTCATCATGGAAGGACAAGAAGGTGAGGTAACTGGTATGATGATAGGATAACGATGTAATTGATAATCTGATGATGGTATTGAGTATGATATTAATAAGGTCGAGTAATAGTATCTTCATACATCATCATCCATCAACCAGAAGGTTGATGGTGGTAATAATTGTGGAAGGTGATGCTTTGGGAGGGGCACAATAATATTCGTACTACTACTAGTAGTAGGATGGTGATGATGATAATACTATCATACGAGTATAAACAGCAGCGAGAGCAAGAAGAAGCATCAGGAGACTTTTACAAGGATATCTATTATTATTGGGTATGGATCGTTGTGCTTCTCTTCATGGTCTACAATATGGTTTCGTCGATGATGTAGGAGGAGATGAAGAGACGAGGGTATACATCAACAACAACAACAGTCTCGTTAAATATGATGATACACGGCCATCAGTGTGATGCCAACATCACACTTGATCATAGTGATCATAGACCGAAAGTGTCACACAAGCAGACAGGGTAGTTAGATATACTCGTTAGGGATGGGGAGAAGGAGAAGAAGAGTGGTAGCATCATCATCATCATCATCACCAGTAGCAGCAGCATGAGTAATAAGTGTAGGATACATCATTCATATTCTCTACCCATCATCACCATAATAATACTACCACTACTGCACTATCTTTTGCCATTACACCGTCGTCGTCGGATATACACGATAGGAGACGGAGGAGGAGGTATTAGAATGGGAAGTGTATCGTTTGGAGTGGTATTCTTGTGATAATTATTAGGATGTATGATCACTCTGCGATCAGTCATCATAGTCATCCTATCAACCCTACAGCGACAATAACAAGAAGAAGTAGCGCCTCATCGCCACTACCACCTGTGTTGTTAACAGCACGACAGGTTTTGACTATCACCACACGATAATGAGTATCGTCCTGCTACCAGGCACATAACCTGATTGATGCTCCAAAGGGACATCACCATCTGCAACACAACAAGCAGCAGCAGCACTCATGTTTACATGATTGTTGTATTCTCCTCATCATCTTTGTTGAGTCATTGTTGGATATTCGATAGTATTCATCCTGCAATGTCATCATCATCGTTGCACACCGATATGATACCATCAAACCAACAGCAACAGCAGCAGCAGTCCAGGGTTGATGATGATGATGTTCATATCAACAACACCATCATGGGTGTACCTACACCGCTGAAGGAAGCACGAACAACAACAACAAGGACAGCAGCAGCAGCAGCAGCAGCAGCCAATACTACTACTACTACTACTACTACTACTACTACTTCTACTACTAGTACTACTAGTACAAGGACAATACATCGACTTACTTCTAATAACAGGAAGAGGGAATACTATCACAACAAGGACACTGATAAGAAGAAACAAAAACGAAGACGTGATCAACGTGAAGCGCGTCAAGTATTACGGTATCCGTTAGGAAGGCCTATTGGGGATTTATTGAATACTGGTGACATCCATGCTGCTACTCATCATCCTCCTATTGCTCCGGGTCATCATGACGCATCATTATACAATATTACTACTACTTATGATAAGCAGGAACATCATCCAACTCCCATCACAAATATACCATTACATCTTAGAACGTAATACTGTGGTAGCATTATTATCATTACAATAATGTTGTTCATGTTAGGGATACTTTACCAATGGTCAGTATAATATACAAACCACCTGGTTATGCTTGTAGTAGTAATAAAAATAGTACCACAACAATCACCACACATTACGGAAAGCATGATAATGATTATTATCAGAATAATGGGATAATATCAAAGTCGTGCAGTGCTGTAATAGTAATGATAATGTTGTTCAGGGTCAAGTGTTTTTATTATTAGGTAGATTATGTTAATAAATATTTGAATATTGGAAGTATTAATTGTGATACTACAGTACAATGTGGGTTCGTACACAGGCTTGATATATTCACTAGTGGTATCGTTATGGTGGCACATGATTATGGATCTTATTATCAATTAAGACATCAATTCAAGAATAGGACTGTATTGAAAAAGTAATAGCATAATTGCTGATGATGATGATCGTGGTTATTATTAGATATATATGTTTAGTACATGGTGATATGGGTGGTGATGATAGTGGTGTTATACACACCAAAATAAGGACATATTATGATGACAAAAGGAAGATGATGATGTCGAAGGACCAACAGCAGAGGGAGCAATACCACTCAACTTCAACAACAAGTTGTATTGCAACTGGTAGTGATGGTAAGGATGCCATTACAAAATGGAGAGTTATACAACGCTACAACGTTAATGTGAAGAAGAACAGGTAATGAGAACACTGTGATGTTTATGGTGGTAGGGTAGTAGTCTTGACTAGGTACACTATTGTACAAGAAAAGGTATCTTTACTTGAAGTAGAGATACCAACAGGTAGAACACATCAAATAAGAGTACATATGAATCATATAGGACATTCTATAGTATCTGATTATAAGTAATAATAATATCATCACCTCATCGTCGTCGTATCATCGTGGTATTATTGAGGATAATGTGGTATTGATTAGATATAATACATCAGATAGACAATATAATGAGGAAATCCAATGGTGTCCAAGATTGTTCCTTCATGCATGGTTATTGGCATTTTATCCACCATCATCTATGCTACTCAACACAACACCCAAGGCACATCATCATCATCAACCATTGAAACCACATCATACCACACCAATGGGTAGCAACAACAGTCATTATCATCATTTCCTCTCCCTTGTCGTATATTATTCAGGTATTGGCTCGACACCACTACCACAACCTCACCAATTCACAACTAGTGGCTCGTTGCCTCACTCGTGGTCTACTACTAACGGTTGTGATGGTATAGTTGTCGGTAAAGTTGGTTATTCTGATAAGGCATTGGTCACCACATGCCCCTTACCATCCGATCTATATCAAGTTATTACTACTAAACTCAGTAAAGCAATAGAGAGGTAATAATAGTAGTGATAATAATAACAATAATCAGCACCGGATGCATCACCTACCCGTGGTGTTACTGCTAGTCATCATCATCATCATCATCATCATGCTGGTGGTGGCCCCCTTCTCCTCCTGCAGGAGGAGGAGGAGCTGTTCACTCATGCTCTCTAGACATGTCTCCTTATAGATACTGTCGCGTTGTTCTCGTTGTTATTAGTAGTAGTGATCATCATCATCAGGATCGTCCCTATTACAACAACCACAATCATCATCCTCATCATCATCATAATCATCATCATCAGCTCCTTCTCATCATCATCATCATCATCATCACCTATGCTGTATCCCTCACCTCCCCATCTCCCTTCTTATGATCCTATGTCTCGATTACAATTACTCCCACCTGCTGTGGGATTACGTTATGATAATACCAGTAGTAGTGGTGTGCTGATAGGTAACCCTCATGATGCACATTACCTATGATGTACAATAATCAGATCCTTTCGCATTCTCTACTACTACCACCACCACGACTACCGCAGCTGATCATAATAGTACTACCACTCGCAGTAGTAATAATAGTGACGACGACGGAGGCAACGGAAGGATTATTGTATTGATATATACGCGTAGATACTCACGGGGCTGCTGCAATCAGGACTGGTATTGATGATGATAACAAGAGAATGGCGATGATGGGGAAGCCAATGACATCATCATTAGATGGTGAATGGGAGAGTAAATACAAGATACTGGATAAACTATACTCGGATGCTGGCAATCATGAGGATATCGTTGCATTAGTTAGGTGAGGACACAGGCAGAGGAGGAGAAGGAGGAGCTCAGGGTATCGTGACTACTTCCTATTCAGGGATCTATCCAATGTTGATAAATATGGTATTAGAAAGCTACATAGTAAATGGTTAGATAGGGAATGGTGTGGTATGAATGTAAGATATGGTAATGATTATAGATTATTAGATGGTATGAGGGAGATTATAGTAGAGAGTTTGATGGAGCTAAGCCAATGGGATGATGCTATTAATATTATCATACTATCCTTAAATGATAAAGATACACCATACTCGGTATTGACGCAGATGAATATCCACATCATGCATTGTTATGTACGCCAAGGGCAATGGGAAGCTGCATATCGTAGGCTCATAGCCACACAACAACAGGCTGTATCTGAGAGAGGTGGAGGAGGAGGAGGGTATAATAATGTGGCTGGTAATGTGGATGGTGTGATGATAGGACATAAAGTTAGAGTCGATCTGGAGAAGTCCTTCGGATGGAACTGTCATATTGCTATACTACAATTCGAGAATCATCATTATGCAGAAGCACTTAAAGCCGCAGAAGCTGCTAAAAAGGCAATAACAACACCATCAACAACAGGAGGAGGAGGAGTAAAAGGATCTTCCAATAGTAATGATGATCATCATGTACCAGCATCATTACAGTAATAACTATATAGTTGATGCTAATGGGCGTCGTACTCGTATTCCACGTCATCCTGTTTTTTTTGTGTAGACCCCCAGCTAACCCTATTACTACTACTGACGAGCCATATTTCCAGAGGGCATGGGTTAATGTTATCATAGCATGGTGTAGAGGATTGGAGGTATCCTCATCCGCCAACTTTAATAAATTAAAATATGTTATGGAACATGAATGGCAAGATGTGGTTGATCTCGATAAATACGCTACTGATGAGAATGCCGTGAACAGGATAACACATTTTGGCCGGATAAGGTAATAACAACAACAGCAATAATAATAGTAATCATCATTACCATTACTACCGTCATAACCGTCGTCATCATTATTGGTGTAATTATTCAGGTATTTACGATGGTTATGTAGTATTATCAGAAGTGTCGGTTGTAATGGAACATTCAAGGAAGATGAGGTTAAATGGTTGTATGATAAGTTAGACCATCTTTGTGAAGATATAAGAAAGGACACCAGGTAGTAAGTCTTCCCAAGGACATCATCATGCTAATCAACATCATGGTCGTTGCCGTTGTTGTTGTTGTTGTTAGAGTTGGTAGCTGTGCTAATGCTGGTATGATGTATTCTAAAGATCTACAAGATGCGTCATTATTATTAAGTTTTGGTAGACAACAGGAATATAAACCATGGGAGTTGCAGATAGACGCAGATGAAGTTGGTAATGAAGCAAGATATGCCAATCATGCAGATGATCCGAATGCAGCATTAGTACTACGCCCACAGAGAGGTGGTGGTCCATTGACAAGATGGTTGGTGGCTACTAGAGATATATCACCAGGGGAGGAGGTAACTACACATTATGGGCCTGCTTATTGGGACATTATACGTACACAACAACACCAACAACCTAGTGATAGGGATAAAGGGCGGAGGAGGAGGAGGAGAGCGTCTATGGAAAAGCGTGATAACGACAAGTTACGATGGAAGACGACATGCATGGATGCACCGTCAAGGGCTCATGATGGTGGTGGTGATGCTACTGTAATACATGGTACGACTACTGATGATGATGAAAGTGCTTGGCATGACTATCATCATCATCATCATGATGAGGATTCACCTTCCTCTTCCTCATCATCCTCATCTTGCTCTACACTTTATTCGTTGGATACTGATTGGGGTTCATGGCCGTCTATTAGTGATCATGATGATGACGACGACACTAAGGACGACGATGCAACTCTTCATGATATAACACTATCACCACCTCCACCATTGAGTGATGGTAATATATCCTTACCATATCCAGCATATACTGGTGCCCCTCCTGATGATGGTTTTGAGAATGATACTGGTGGAGAGCAGCAGCAGCATGGTGGCGAAGGAGCAGGACATGGTGAGCATGCTACCGCTCCTACATTTGGACGTAAGAAGAGAAGGAGAAGGAGGACGAGGAGACATTGTGAATATTACAATGGTGTTATGGTTATGCCCCATGACAGGGAGCTGCCTGCGCATGAACTATTACAATATTACTGTAGGGATAATAATAGTAGTAGTAGTAGTAGTAGTAGTAGTAGTAGTAGTAGTAGTTTTTGTTTTGTTTTGTGCTGGGGGCACGACATCTCCTGCTTCTGCAGTATGGCCGTATAGCCCCTGGCTCGGTGAGCCTGACGGCACGCACAATCACTTACGAGTATGCGTGAGTTACGTACGATACCAACTGTTACAACCTGTTATTGTAGGGCCCACTCCCACGTTCCAACTCAGTCATCTTGTCATTCCTTCCACGAGGGCGCTACCATCCTGAGGAAGCGCCTGACGCGGTTCAGACCTGTTTCGCCTGCGCCGACGAGAGAATCCCTGATGAGTGCCATGCCCCTCGAGGTTCTCTCTCCTGACAGGAAATCTACCGAATAGTGATCAGGCCAAATTTTACGACGAATTCTGCTCAGCTTAACAGCTGGGCAACTGAAAAAGTGCGCCAGGTCCTCGCTCGGTCCACAGCAATATCTACACTTGGTGTCTATCACAGTGCTAGTCAAATGCTGCCTATAGTGTCTAGTGCTACTATGAAAGCTTATCAATTCAGCTAATCTACGCCTGTCTTTTGCTCCCCATTTGAGAGCAGTTTTGACAATTTTCAACAGTTGTTTTCGGCCAAGGCCCAAGCCTATCCGTGAAACCGCTCTAGTGCAACGGACTTTTCTCCAGTGTTCTTCCATCTCATGGTGTGCAGTGTTGATGATCTGACCTTTGGTGCACGACAGAGGCTTGCGCACAATATGGGTCATTGTGCTAGCGCCCGCTCGTGCCCCTCGTGCCGCAAAGACATCACTCAGCTCGTTGTATAGGTATCCTTGGTGCCCTCGGACCCACCAGTAAAGCACCTTACCGTCTGCGTGTTCAACCCACGCATCTGTCTTTTGTATGATGGAGTGGACCAACTCAGTGCATCTTGAGTTCCTCTGATTGAACGCCTTCTGTACCCCTCTGATGGCAGCCAGTGAATCCAGACATATGTAAAGGTCAGACTGGTCTTGTGGTAGTTGGTGTGCCCACTGAAGGCAGTTATCAATGCCAGCTAGCTCGCATTGTGCGATGTTGGAGTAGGGGCCGGTGTTGAAGGATTTGCCTTCGTATCCATGTGGAGCATCTGGATTACATCTTATCACTCCACAGCCTGTTTTCGCGGCTACATTACCGCGATCTACCACCGAACCATCCGAATAGAAGCACAATGTGCTTCTTTTCGGAGGGTTCGGTGGTTCTCCGTTCTCAACATTAAAAACTACCCCAGTTGGTGGAGATACACTGATGCCATCGACGGGAGTGCAAAGTGTCTCCCTGTCGTCGATGGAATCCACGCCCCATCCTTCGAGGATCTTTCGAGTGTTGTCCGACAACGGTGCCTGGGTCGATCCTACCTTGTGGAGCTTGTAGCAGGCGAACCTTAACCTGGCCTGAACCCAAATGGGCTCGCAGACTGTGGCTAGCATCCGCGAGGCAAGGTCAGTGGGTGCTGAACGAGGCAGCCCAAAGAGCTTACGCGCGAATACAGCTTCAAGTTTGGTACATTTTTCAATGTACCATTTACGGGAGGCTGTACCTCCCCAGATCTCCGACCCGTACAAAAGGGTTGGTATCACGTGAGTCTTCCATGCTAGCAGTGCGAGCTTCGGTGAGAAGTCCCAGTCCTTCACCAACAGACGCCTGAGCATGGACAAGGCGCGCTTACCTTTGCCGAAGGCATAGTCTATGTGTGTCCTCCAGTTGTTGTGGGGAGTCAGCCAGAGTCCTAACCACTTGATACAAGGCTTGGTGTTCTCCGCAATGTAGTGGATGTCGGTATCCTCCAGGTGATCCTTGAGCAGGGCGCTTGTGATTTCACTGTCCGTGATGGTCTCATTCTTGGATGGATCCAGGTGTAGGTCTGCCCTGTCAGTCCAAGGCTTAATGACGCTCACGGCATCCTTGAGACCTTGCGACAGTCCGAGTATGCCGTTGGCGATGATTTTGGCGCAGATGTCATCGGCGTAGATAGCAACCCGTATCCTGTAGGGGCCAGTGAGGGCCTGGAGTCGGTCTCCCATGCGCCAGGTGGCTGCCGCAAAGCAGATCGGTGCCAGGACACCTCCTTGGGCCACGCCAGCCGTGCGGAAGGTGTGCCGGTTGTCAAGGAAGATTTGGTGTCCATGTAGGTAGGAATTGAGCAGGCATCCCCAGGCTGGGTTCTCAGTGATGGCAACGACCTCATCGATGATGTGTCCGAAGGATATCTTGTCGAAGGCAGAGGACACATCAAACGTTGTGGTCACCATCCTTTCATGTCTAGGATCGAAGACAAGACCTGATATGTAATCGACAGCAGTGGTTGTGCTCCGTCCACTGCTGTATCCGTGTATATGGGCAGGTGTAGGCCCTAGGCTGGCGACAAGCCTCATCTTAATAGCGGCCTCTGCCGTCTTTCCCAGACAGCTCATCAAGGCTACGGGTCGCCAGGCCTTTGAGCCAGTTTTTCCGTTGTTTTTATATATCATGCAGAGGTCTGACCGTTTAAATATCCTTGGAAAGTGTCCTAGGTTAAGGATGGCAGTTACCATCTTCCTAAAAGCTGGCTTGAACCACGAAGAATTTTTGGATGCATACTGGATATGCTCATTGAAAATCTGATCCCAGCCGCAGGATTTCCTGGTAGCTAGGCTCGACAGTACTGGTTCAATGTCCTGGTCGGTGATCTCGCCGCCCAGGTCATCGAGCAAGGTTTGTGGTGGATCCGGGTTCACGGCCACAGGAGATGGTGGGCACTCTTCATTGAGTCCAAAGAAGTGGTCTAGTATTTCAGCGCTGTCGTACGTGGCAAGACAAGGAGGCCTCGTCTTGAAGCGCTTGTGCATGCCAGTTTCGTCCATGGATAGCAGGTCTCTCTCGACAGAGTCGAGTTTGGCCTTCTTGACGGCATTGAAGTACTTCCGTTTTAGTTTCTTCACATGGTCTGTCTCTGCTTGACATGTGTGTCTGTCACGGTCCTCTCTGTTCCGGCTTCTGATTGAGGCCCTGAATGAGTGATATTCTTTACGGAGTTTGTCAAGGCCTTTGTGCCACCATGACGGGCGGCTGCGTTTGCCATCAGTCTGACCTGGGTGAGCTCTAGGTGTGGATCTAATCACAGCTAGACTCAATCGTTCATCAAGGAGTCTCGCATAGGTGTCAAGGTTCTCTTTACTGGATAGGTCAAGGGCAGGTTCAGGTTTGGAGTCAAGTACTTGAAGAAATTTGGGCCAGTTTGTGCGTGATGGGTACCTTTTACCTCTGTGTACTTTACCCTCTGTTCCAGTGTCTATTACTGGAACTGATGCCACCAAAGCAAGATGGTCGCCAGAAGTGGGTGACAAGCTATATGTCACGTCATCTAGGTCCCGTGTAGCTAGCACGTCGATGTATGAGTCGCCGAGGTGGCTCTGAAACGTGGGCTCACAAGGTCTGAAGACATTGAACCCTTCGTGTAGCAGTAGATCTTCAAGAGGAGCTCCGCGTCTCGATCGGGGATCTCCGTCTGGGAGAGGGGAAGGCGACCACAGAGGCGAGTGAGCATTGCTGTCGCCAGCTATGACTGCCGCCTCACTGTCTTCAAGGAGTGTTGCAACGTTCAAAACTGTTTCGTTGCTGGGAAGCAGCTTATCTGCATAGAAGCAGAGAATTCGCAGCTTGGCTGGTGGGCCATTGGAACGTGGTAGAAGTATATCAACTGACACTATGTCTGGGCACTTGCTGGTCTGGCATATGGTCATGGTTTTTGGGACAAGGATGATGGCTCGTGTCCACTCACGAGCACCAGGGAGGGCCTTAGCATTGGCCTCACACTTGACAACATTATACTGCCGGTGAGAGTCTTTTAGGGTCTGTGGAGGTTCTTGGACCAGGAAAACTCTGTCGGAGTCACACTGCAGGTTGAGGAGAGAGCTGTTCAGTATCTCATCTAGGACACCCCAGCTTCGGTTACAGTTCACAGAAATGATTTTGATCAGTTTTTTCGACCCGCTGTTGTTCGGTTGGGTCATTAATTGACACCCCTCGTCGACATCAGCGACGAGGGTTGCAGAGTCGACTGCGAGGTTAATGTCTTGGGTGATGTTATCCGAGGCATCAATGCCAGTAACCCCAGTGTTTCCAGTAGGGATGGTGTGCCAGACAGGTTTGCAGCAGTGCTCCACCGCAGAATGCGGTCCATGGCAATTGCTGCATTTACGTGGCCCCTTGTAGAAACGAGGAAAGGTGCATACTTCCAGAGCATGCTGCCCACCGCACCGAGCGCATTCAACCTCGAAAGGGCAATCAGTTAGACCTTTGAGTTGATGGTACTTGCCGCATTTGTAGCACAGCCCTCCTTTCTTGGAGAGTTTAATGGCTCTGCAGCTGCAGAGACCTAGGAACACCCTTCCAGAACTGGCTACAGCTTTCAGTGTTTCCACCGGACCTTTAATGATCGCATACCTGTCACGATTGCAGACTATGCTCAGCCTAGTCGTATCCACATTGTTCTTGCTGGCTAGATCTTTCATCAGAATATCCCGCACATCCTGACCCGATGGGTACATGATTTTAACAGTTAAGGTCTTTTTAGGGACCTCTTTCACCACCAGAGTGGTATCCGTGGAGACGGCGGCAATGGCCGCGTTCCATTGGTCTCTGTTTGGTAGGATCAGGCCTACCCCACCACCAATGGCTATGGTTTTGGTCACTCTAAGCTGACTGAGCAGGGAACTCGCCTTACTGGCGAGTTCCTTGAACTCATTTTCAGTTAGGGTCTCCCAGTGTCCGTTTGGCTGTACCTTGCTTTTGTGAGACAGGCAAAGAATGGTCCCATCCTGATTTCCAGTGTCCGTGCTACGGCTCTCGCTCGCGCGAGACGCAGCCCTCTGTCTGCTACTACTTCTCTTCCTCGCGTTTCCCCCTACCGGCACATTTCCACGTGAGCTGCTGCTTGGGGCTTGTGCGACTCGTCGGGCATTCCGCTGAACTCGCCATCCTCCTGTAACGGTGGGTCCTGTTGTGGTAGTGGTGGTAGCAACAGCGTCGCCTATGCATAGGAGATTATCTGTAGATGATGCGGCATCTCCTTCGGCAGTGGAGCGGAGAATTTCAATATCTTCCGAGGCTCTCCTTTTCTTGCGGCCTGGGGTCGAGATACAACAAGAACTTTCAGTTGAAGCAGCCGAGACTGCATGCTTAGATTTTTCAAGCTCAGCACGAAGGCTGGCAACTTCTAGCGACAATTTCAGTATTTCACTATCCTTAGAAGATTGCGATTCCAGTTGCGAAAGCCATCTACTACGCAGTTCATTACTAACACCGAGAAGGGATATTCCTGCTCCTTTCGGCCATACGCATTTACGTTTAGAATAAAATTCCGTGACGATTGCGAACCATTCCAATAGTCCATCAATGTTACCTTTCAAATCTACATGGGGTACCTCAAGAGGTGCTTTTCTTCCGCGTGTTTCTTCCTCGTCGGTTGACTGTGAGGCCGCGCTTCCCCGTGGAGGAGGCGGTGGGCAGGCCTTGGAGCCGGGAGCCGAGGATTTTGCCATTTCGGAAGTTTGTGAGCCGTAAGTGCGCAAAGGGGGCGCAAACAAGCTTGAAGTAGAGTAGTAGTAGTAGTAGTAGTAGTAGTAGTAGTAGTAGTAGTAGTAGTAGTAGTAGTAGTAGTAGTAGTAGTAGTAGTAGTAGTAGTAGTAGTAGTAGTAGTAGTAGTAGTAGTAGTAGTAGTAGTAGTAGTAGTAGTAGTAGTAGTAGTGGTAGTAGTGGTAGTAGTGGTAGTGGTAGTGAGTGGTGTAGTAGTGGTAGTCGTGGTAGTGGTAGTAGAGTGCGTAGTACTGGTAGTCGTGGTAGTGGTAGTAGGTGTAGTACTGGTATTCGTGCTAGTGGTAGTAGAGGGTGTCACGGGTGGCAAATTGGGGCGCTCCGGTGGGATTTTTCCTATAGCTGATTGAAGTTGGCTATTCGATAGAGTGAACGGCGCTGAACAAGAATATGTGCTCAATTCTATCTGTAGGCGTGCTAAAATCCAAAATTTGTCACTTCACCGTTTTTCCACCTTCTCTGTGCAATCGTGCGTACTGCCGAGGTTTTATCGTCGAACTACAGCCCATAACTAAAGCAATACCAATCAAAATTGAAAGAGTCGCGACAACTACGATAAGTATGATAAAATACGATGTGAAACGAGCTACTCTGGCTTGTCGAATCCGTCTAAGCCTTGCTCCTCACTTGTGCTACTGTAATCGGAGATCTCATCAGAGCCCTCAGCTTCGCAAGACTTCATGCCGCCCATGCTCCGCTGGGCTTCATCCCACTGCAGGTTCCAGTTGTAGGTAACCATACAGTCTATAAGTCGCTGACTGAAAAGCTCGTTATCCGCGTTGACCTTGAACCGCTGATTCCAAACGCGTTGAAGCCTGGCATGCAGAGACTCTCCAGATTGTTCTGAAGATAATCCTAAGCCCACGTCATCATCGGCCTCGTAGTTCTCAAGGTATTCCACCACGTGATCGCAAAGGATGTGTACCTTAGGCGTCCATGTCAGACCCGTGTTTGACCAGGCACTTCGAAAGGCCACGATAGAATCCCGCCAACCAGCCTGCCTTGTCAGACCGAAGCACATGTCCTTTACGACCTTCAGAGCTTTTAAAGCTGTCACATAGACTTCAGCGCTTGCCGCAAAGGGGATTTCGTCATCGTAAACCGCGTCCAGGAGACGCGAGCAGCCATTACCCTCGAGAGCACCGTCGAAGTACGATGAACGCCTGATACCACGGGCCACGAGGGATTCACGATGCCGGCTATCAAGCGTTCGATTTCCTTGTGTATACCCGTTGTCCGAAGGTCGGGCAGCGTCATACAACTTGTTCGTTATACCCAACAGCAAGTGTAGTGGGGAGAGCGACAAAATTTCCATGGGGGATTCCTCCCAAGCAACCACAGGCTCGCTGACGACGCTGTTCCGATCACCACCGGCCCTGAGATCCTCGATATGATCCCGCCAACATCGCGGTTCAGCAGGAAACCCAGTGCATGGTGTTCCCTTCTCATAAAGACAGAATGGGCAGGGGTACTTGCAGGACGCCATCCGTATTCCAACTATCAGTGCTGCAACCTTCAGGTCGCAGGCGATCTGCTTCGGCATACCGAGGCCGAATAACGACTTGATGGGCTGCAGTCCGAAGAGAACGCCCAGGTTATGACGCGTCTCTGCTGCCTGACCCAGACCGATGACGAACGTCTTCAGAACGCTGTTGGGACTAGGATGGTATGCACAGCCATCATCCATCGAGACGATGTTGACCGACAGCTTGAGGAATTGCTGACCTCCATCAAACTGTAGTTTGAGTCTCGTAATGCGATCAGCTTGGCCACCTGTCACCGTATGCAGTAAACCGTTCACATCGTTGCAGAACCCGAAGGGAGTTGGGGCTGGAGACGCTTGCGAGTCTGCTTGCAGCATGAAGTTCTCGGATACAAAGAGGGGCCCAAAGACATCCCACTTCTCATTCAACGCTTTGGATAGGCCACCGGGAGGAAAAGCGATACCCTCGCACCTCAGGATACTGCAGAGCTTACGAGCACTGCTTTTCCCAAGTCCGAGATGCCCCAGCCGCAAGAGGTCACGAGCTCCTTCCTCGCTCAGCTGCTTGGTCGGTTGCCCGTCTCCGCGATAAGGAAAGGAGGACAGCCCAAGATAGTGATGAGAATCTGTCCTACTCCCCAGTGAGACAACCTCATTGTTCGCCAAACTCTGGGAAAACTCGTCATTAAGGCGCCTCACCAAAAACTTATCGGTGTATCCCCTCGCGTCAATACGCTCTGCAAAGCCTTCCCCGGCCTCCGCGGAACAATGCGGGCGCTTCTTAACTCGCTCGCAAAGAAGGTCGTCATGCCGGTCTGCAGGCGTAGAACACTTCGAGCATATCAGCTTCGGCGGTGACTGCTCAAGAGGGCGGCCAGGCTTGGGCAGCACCGAGTGAGCTCGCTCCAAGGCATTGCTCTTGGGAGAAGATGCAATCTTACACACCAGGCACCGACGCTGGTCAGAACAGAACTTGGAGCTACGAGTCGATAGGTGATCTTCGTTAGTATGCATCGCATCGACCAGGAATCGCTTTTGCTCAATCCAAGTCGAGTAGTCCACCTTCTGGGTGACGAAGTCGCTCAGCCGAGTCTGGCACGTTGGGCAGAGCACCTTGGGTAAGCGAAGGTTGGTTACTTCGAGGTTGAAGTCGATCTGGTAGTACTCGAGGGCGCGGGTGCATACCAAGGACGTAGGCGGATTGGCACGGGCTTTGTTCTTGGCTATTGGCACACGGAAGAAGCATAAACGACATACACGATAGAGTCTGTCCAAGTGGTAGCTATCACTCGTAGCAGAAACCTCTGGAGGGATCACCATGGATGGTTGAGTCATTTGTTGGGTTGGGTTGAAATGGAATATTTGCTCGCGTCTTCAGCGTAGTCTAGGTTGAGTGGTTCAAGGTTCGCGCTAGCGTGGCGGTTGGAACCCGTTGCGCGTTCGCATCAGAGGTGGTTATGACACTGTGTCATTGACACAGGGGTCCTCTGTTCTCAAAATTGTTTCTGAACTTGGTGCCGTGAGCGCACGATTGCACAGAAAAGGTGGAAAAACGGTGAAGTGACAAATTTTGGATTTTAGCACGCCTACAGATAGAATTGAGCACATATTCTTGTTCAGCGTCGTTCACTCTATCGAATAGCCAACTTCAATCGGGTAAAATGCTTTTCGCAACTCGGGTGCGATTTTGCAACACTCGATTTCTACAACAGTTGCCTTTCTCTACGCGATGTTCCTAACTTTTGCAGATCGTGTTAGCGGTTGCAAAAGTTTTTACTGGAACGCTTTTGCAACCGGTCATGTTGCGAAAGGTGGTGCTTGCGATAGTGTGAGACATGCTTTCCTACCTTTTCGGTTTCGCGTTCTTTTTCTGGCGACCATATCTAGCGGTCTCTGTAGCTTCTCTTTGTGCTCCGCGGTTTGTCCATCACCGAAATTCATACTGCAAGTTTACGAGACCTCACGTTGCCGGCGAAAGGCTCTGGTTTTCCCTGATACTTCATGCCATGAAGCTCATGGGACTTGTGACTTGCAGCCCCTGAGTTCTGCTTACTGCGTCTTTACCCTTTCAGTCGAGCCCAGTCTTTTCAATCTTCTGGGAGCTTCGAGGCTACGAAATCTCGAATATCAGCGCCTACATTCTGTGGTAACTCGCCCCCGACAGACTGCCGTCGACAGCTGATGAAAGCCTCCTGGGTATCATTCGGAAAGTGCGGCAAACAGTTCATGACTTTAGGATAGAGGCTCTACGCTAGAGTTTCTACCGTACAACTTTGTTCAAATCCTGACTCAACACTACGCAGTGCGTAGTACGCACAAGACTTTCGATGCTATCTGATTGAATCAGACTTATTCTGCTACCCGCCCCTCTTGTTTCGGGGGTCAGCGTCGCGATGCAACATCCTGGCAAGGGTAAATTACATGGATAATCCCAATTCAACTCTGTACGTTCGTACTATAAACATATGGTATTGTATCACTGGCGCACTGTGGAGCAGGTGACGCGGAGCATGGCAGCAATGATTGAGTCGGACATTCAGTTTAGTAGGTTAACTTTGGTGGCCTTCTGCGGATTGGCTGAAGTTCGATCCGCGGCATAATCATTTTTCAGTCATTTTCCCTGCTTTTTAGCGAACAGTCGAACGAAATGAACAATTCAACAGAGAGAGCGAGCTGCGCCCTTCGGATCGAAGCCCTAGTTGCTATACAGCGGACACCCGAAGTAGCACGCGGCGGCCTCGCCGAGGAATGCGTCGAAGCAGCTTTTGCGCGATCTCGGGCATTGAGAGCTCCTTGAACCCTTGGGAATGCACAGTGTGCATCGCATGCTGCCCGCGAAAAGAAAAACCGGGCGGCCCGGTCCGGGCCTTAAAAAGCCAAGTAGGCTTAGCCTACCTATCGACAATGCTGCAATTCTCTCTAACTGTAAACCCACTCTACTTCTGCTCAACCCTCGTCACAGGGCCCGCGGTGAACGACATAACTATCGTTTCGGCACCTAATCCACGGCCGGCGCAATCGGAACAAACGCTCTTAATTGAACTGCACTGCTCAGTTTTTCTTCTCTGGCGGCCTTGCCGTTTCATGACATGAGCATGCCTTCAGCCTTGCACCATTCAACACAAGGAAGTCGATGTGCTGCAGGCTTCAGAGTCCCGAGAGCCTTCTCCTGCATGTAATATCCGGCATCATTTGGAAACTCCAAATTGGAATATTGCGTCGCCACAATACTAGTATTCGGACTCCACTACCTGCTGCTACAGTTTCCTCATGGATAGGGCATGCTTCGGCGCTATCCGTCCGCTCGTGGTGAAGTTTTCAAGGCTTCATGTTCGCGATTGTCCTGGATCTCGATCTCTCACAAAATGAAGTCACTTCATTGAGCTATCCGTGAGGTGGTTCAAAATAACACTTCATTAAAGTTTTATTTTGAACCACCTCACGGATAGCTTTGGACCTGACTTTGAGTGATCTAAATTCGTGAAACTTGTGTGAACCTTCGGTGAGATAGTGAAACGATTAAGGCTTCAACCGTTGAAGTTCAACGTGTCCCAAACTCTAAGCTCGAGCGTCGCTTCCGACCTTAGTTACCTCTTCTTCAATTCTACCGTCGAGTCGATTAAGCTCATGAGCGCCAGCCGTGATCATGGCACCAATCAGGAATGGACATGGAACAAGTCGCGGGGGTACTCCGGCTGGAATAATGGCAATACATACGATTCGAATGAAGGGGTATGCGGTGGCGGTTCGTATTCGTCGAGGTGGAACGGCTGCGAGGACCCGGGTAACTATACTTCATGGAATAAGTCGCGTGAGTATTCCAGCTGGACAAATAGCAATGCGGATGGCTCGAGTAAATGGGCATCCGACACTGGTTCGTACTCGGCAAGGTGGGACTACTACGAGGACTCGGGTAATGATTCGGAGGAATGGACCGATTGGGCCCACGGCGAAGATGATAGCACCTGGCGTTGGAGCCGAAGGACTAACAGCTGGGTGAAGTACGACAAGAACTACAGTAACGAGATGGATGCCAACGAAGATCATTATTCCTGGTCCTACAAGGAAGCGAGATCGGATAACGCACTGGTAAGCAGGTATGACTTCACGCCGTGAAGTTCACGGTTTCGAATCACTATCTCTGAAATGATGTTTTCGATGAACGTGGGATCAGAGTACCGTCATTTTGTTTCTTCCCTTCATTTAGGGGTCTTCCACAAGTTATTCACATCCAAAAAGTTGGCGAGGCAACTGGACATACGTCGGATCGCTGAAGTTGCGGGAGAAAGAGGTTCTCAAGGTGAAAGCCCTTAATGATGTGGAGGACCTAGCTGACCGAGTTGCAGCGTCGATGGGGGATTGTAGTAATTTACGGGTCGAGAACACTCGAAAGAGTGGGGAAGAAGTGACTATGAAGAGTTTGGAGTGCAGGGATCATGATGAATGCAAAGTGCGGATGAGGGCTCTTTTCGAGAGTGGACCGACTGAATCAGACGCGCCGGAAATACTTATCTTTCGTAATGATAAATCGCACTCTGAGACAGTCCGGGGGTCTTCTTTGAGTCGATTCTCAACTATTAAACTTTCCGCTGAGGTTAGATCGAAGATCAAAGTTGCTGTCCGGGCCAATCGCAGTACTACACCAGGAGATCTGTACGCCAAGTTCGTCGCACCCTCTCCTGTTGATTGCCCTACTGGTGAAAGTGAAGAAGCCCGAGAGTACCGCAAGCGCTTGAAGCGCCATGTGGCTCACGTGAAGCAGGCAGAAATCCGACAAATGAAGCAAGAGGGCTTTGAGACCGTCGAGGAATTTTCGAAGACAGTAGCGGATCGGCATTCATGGAGCGAGAGTGATTGGGATACCTGTATGCGATTGCTGCATGGAGGGAAATGTCTGCAGCCAGGGATGATTCACCTTGGGAGCATGATCGGAGATGAGCACTACAGCATATGCGTGTGTCCTACGGCTGGGGTCGAAAGCTTATACTACTACGCCAGAGCGGCCGCAAGCAGTAACTCAGCATTGGTTCTATATGCCGATGGACAAGCGTCTACGATTCGTGGGAATGCTGCAATCACTTACACGATAGGAGTGTCCAAGCTGAACGCTGCAGGCAAGGATGATGAACCATTCTCGGCAAGTCTATGCCCAGTTCTCTTCTGTCTTCTCGATTCCGAGAACAAGGCTTCGCTGAAAAGCGCTTTCGAGTGTTTTCAAGCGCTACTCCAGAGGGTTGCTTGTAATACTGAAGTTAAAGTTGGAGGTGCCGTTGTCGATTCGGATGTCGCTGCCATACAAGCTCTGCGTGAAACATTCGGCGATCGGATCGCCGTACATAGATGCAGATGGCATCGACACCAATCAATCTCCAAGGCAGAAAAATTAACTGCCCTAGATCGAACTCAAGCGAAGTTCGTCGGGAGTATGCTGGAGCGGGCTGGAGACCCTATCATCTACAAAGGTGTCTTGAAGAGTGCCCTAGCGGACACCAAGACTTTCTCCGCGAGGCTTCGTAAGTATCTTGAAACCTCTGCGGAGGAGCGATTTGGCATACCTTACCTCCTACCGGTGTGGTACGACGATAACGGCAAGCCGTTCATGTTGACAATGGCGTTGGATAATAACATCAGCGAGGCTTTCAATGCCGTGGTGAAGAGGAAGTTGGGCCGTCGGATGGGTACTGGACACGAGGTGAGCACCAGTTCAAATAATCTTTCACTGAGTTTTATTGCAGGTATATTCCCATTTCCTGGAGACATCGACGATCCTTGATGCGTTATTGACGAGAGGAACATTCGGCAAATATGATGCCATAAGACTACCGTTACTGGATGATAGTGACATTCGAGCTTCAAATCGTCTACCCGGCGCCCTTCTAAGGGTGTCAGAACGGCTATACCTCGTAGCATCATCCCATCGTAGTCAACAGCAGCTCATGAAGACCGACATTAAGAACTTCGAGGCTCGAAACCACGTCTTACTGAAGCAATGGGAATCTGCGGTGCTCTCCATATACGCTGTACGCTGGCTCCTGGGCGAGTGGGTATGCCAATGTATCAGCTTCTGTCAAAGCGGGCAGTGCCACCATGTTGGAATGGTGAACAAGGCTGCTGCTGAATCATCGGCTACTCGATCCAATGTAAGATCCAAGGCAAGGCTATACCGTTCGCATGTGCCAAATGTAACACTCGAGATATTGTCAATGACAACTTGTCATTGATAGGTACTGTCCACTAATGACGACCTCAAAGATGCCTCTGCCGACCCGCAAGGTTCCTCGAGCTCTTCTGTATGTGAATGACTGTGCCAATCCCGGATTCCTCGTAATCTCACATCAATTCAGGTTTGCTCGCCGAGCCGTCGATCCTTCGGTCGCCACGCAGCTCCATGCAACGCAGGGCTGTTACAGGAAGAACGTTCAACATCACTCCGTTCAACATCGCAACGTGCAACACCACAGATGTTCCCGAGCGAATCCTCTAGCGTGAGTTTGTACCTGCGTCAATAATTCTTTATCTTGTTGCTTCAGGGCTCGTCGAGAACAGGATATCTTGCAACTGGCAACCGAAGAATAGCCGATGGACCATTGAGGAAAAATGGGCGTCCGCAGTACTGGGGTCCAGCACTGAAGAAGAATAAGACTGACACGATGCCGCTGAGGTCCGAAGATCAACCTGATTTGCCCCCCGGTGTGGGCAAAACACTACGTATGCAGAGGAGTGATGACCAGGATTCATGAGTCCGCGTTCGCAGCAGTGATAATTGATACAATCATGGGCACCGGTCGATCGACGAACACAGTGTAATCGATGATAGTTATCCGATAATTGGTAGTTTATTTTGAAATAAATTTTATTTGAATTTATCGGCAGAATGATTATGCGGAGTTTCAGAATTTAAGGGGTTGCGGTTGAGTTGCAAAAGGTTATTATGGGGCAATACTCAGTGGTATTATCCTTTCAATGGCTTCTACTCTTATAATGTTCAGCTGCTAAACGGTGTAGCCTAAACCTCAGCACGGGCTTTATATCATGCAATACATCAGGCTTATTTTTACGGCGTACAGTAATAGCCATTTCATCGTAGAGGACCTCTACTAGAGGTGACACACGATTCTCACTCGTACACTGGCAGTGTAACACTGCACCACATCGTCATACAGGCGGCCTATAATAGGCTACCTGAGGTAGCCTACCCTCTAAGTTTCGAATCGAGATTTCTGTGAATTATATCCACCCTATTTATACTTTCCTGTCCCGGGGATCGAACTGAGGTCATTCGATAGACAAACATGAAGCTTAACCTCCACGCTGTACCCACGTTGATCAGACCATGTCGAACTTGGAGCATTCGATCACTTGGCTCGGTACTCTGTGGCGCTATGAGGCGTATCGCGAAAGTGCTACGCATGTTTCAAAAGTAGCATGCATGTTGCAAAAGTAGCATGCATGTTGCAAAAGTAGCATGCATGTTGCAAAAATAGCATAAATGTTGCAAAAGTGACATGCGTGTTGCAAAAGCGGCACGCGTGTTCCGAAGTTCCGCACGTACCGCAATATGTACATGCATGTTGCAAAATTTTGAATACGCCTCTTGCTAATGCAACATAGAGTTGCATTTTCGTACGTGAGGAGTGCAACACTGCTAATGTTGAGTTCTCCGACATCGGGTTGCGTTGCTGGTACTTGGTTGTACTACTCTGCAACACTGTTGCAATCACAGGCTCATTTTTGCAACCGTTGCAGAACCACGAATTGCAAAAGTTGGAACACCCACTTCAATCAGCTATAGGAAAAATCCCACCGGAGCGCCCCAATTTGCCACCCGTGGTGTAGTACTGGTAGTCGTGCTAGTGGTAGTAGAAGGCGTAGTACTGGTAGTCGTGCTAGTGGTAGTAGAGGGTGTAGTACTGGTAGTCGTGCTAGTGGTAGTAGAGGGTGTAGTACTGGTAGTCGTGCTAGTGGTAGTAGAGGGTGTAGTACTGGTAGTCGTGCTAGTGGTAGTAGAGGGTGTAGTACTGGTAGTCGTGCTAGTGGTAGTAGAGGGCGTAGTACTGGAACTAGTAGAAGTACTAGTAGTAGAGGGGGTGGTACTAGAGGTAGTGGTAGTAGTCCTGGTAGTAGAAGCAGTGGTGGTAGTTGAAGGAGTGGTAGTAGTCAAGGGATCACAGTGAATCTCGGGGCATAGCATATCCCTATTAGCCCAGTGAACAAATCTTTCGCCACCAAAATCCCATACAAGCAACTTGCCACTGTAGTCCATTTCCAATGCTCCACTGCCGGCATTGACGATTTGATTTCTATCATGACCGGCACCGCAACCACCAACAATGATGATGGGCTCATTACAGGGGGAGTTAACACAGTGCTTGTACACCGAGTTATCAGAGGTCCTGTAGTAGATGAAATCTTCAGTAACATCCGCAACGTCGAAGCCCAGTCTACCATTCACGAGGAAGTCGTAGACGAAGGTTCGCTCAGCTTCGTCGGGAGTCCACCTCACAACACGTCCACCTTCAGAAGAACCCTGAAGGATGTACAAATCACCGTTGGCAAACTTGACTCCTTCTGGGTGATCAAGATGTGTGGCATCATCAGCAGGACGACCATCAGGATTACCGGCGACCATCTTACGAGGATAGCCGGGGGAAGTCGGGTCGAAGCGGTACACTTGATTCATCTTCCTGTCAGTTACATACAAGAACTTGGCGGAGGTATCGAAAACGAGGCCCCTCCACTCGTGATTATCGTCGGCCTTCTGGATGATGACGAAGTCGCCCTCGTGAGGTGATCGGCGATTGCCGGGGGTACCATACATACGCACCTCGTTGTCGACAATGGCAAACACGTAAGTAGAACCGTAGGAGGAATAAACATCAATAGACAAGGCATCAGCGGCGAAGATTTCTTCGGTCTTGTCCAGAGTGTAGGGGATCCTCCAGACCTTATGCTGGTGGGTCGCCTCCTCCTCGCCAGCGATATACCAATTCCCGGTAAGGTCTAGACTTACTGAGGCCAACTTTACGCCGTGAAGGCTCTTCGCCACAGTCACACCCCTCCCCATTCGCTGTTGCAAGCTGTTGTTGTTTGTTATTGTTGTTGTGGCTCATAATGCATTCTTGTTTTGTTGTGAAGTCATCATCGTCGTGACCCGGTTCAAGTCTCGAGCTCGATCAATTGCACGGGGGTTCACGAGTGCCCCTTCGAGCGTTCTCCGTGGAGGTGAAGCTGTTCCCTGCTCAGCGTCTGAGGGATAAGCTCATTGATGGCCTGCCTCGCCGTAGCGTTATGGCTGCCACTCAAGACTGAGTCCCTCGAGAGTCCTGGGTCGACCAGTGGAGTTGTGCAATCTGTCTCTTGCCGTTCCCGTCCGATTGCGCTATGCTGTCTGCGATTGTCTCTTGTCCACCACTCACTACTGTTCCCCGAGATGTTCCTTCCGACTTCTGTTCTTCTTGCGGCCCTATTTGTTTCGGTGACCACAGCGTTGCCCAATTTAGACTGGTGTAGCAGTCACGCCGCAGATTACATCTACTCGTCGGAGTTCCTAGGTGAAAACTTCCTGCCGTCTGGTGGGATAGAGATGGTGGATTACACATTTGATAACTCAGGTACTCCGCGAGGGCGTACGGTGAAGCCGGGCTTGAATATGCTGTCCCAGCGCATAATATTGCTGCTGTGGAACTTCCCTACTTCACTGTCTAAGTTAAAGTGACAAGACGGTTGGGCACGGGGCCTGGAACGACTCCGTTGGAGTTTGACCAGATCGTACGACCTGATCTCCTCGTTGCACACAGTCCCAGCCGGGGGACCGGGGAGGCTCGGAGTAAGCACGACGCGGAAGAAGTAGGATCTTCCACTTTTTCGCAATACTAGATTCACGATCAGAAAGTTGCAGACGTTATGGTAAACCACCTTCCGCAGCTGGCCCAACTCTCCTGGCTGGCATTCGTGCATTCGAAAATCGGGAGGGGCGTCTCGAGAGAGCGTCAGCTGCATGCTGAACTTCCCCTTATGTGCTCCACTGTAGGTACCGATGACGCGGTCCTGATCGCCTCGCTGTGGTCTTATCGGCGTAAGACCATCCCTGCAGACACTCCACAGTTCACTCAGGACTTCGACTCTAGCTTCTTCCATAGTAAACAGGAGCGGGCCAACAGCACCTGACGGGAGGCTCAGCACTCTCGGAGTTGCTCGGCGGACGTCAGAGAAGCATCTCTCGTCCTCGCCCTGTCCCACGGAACCAACGAACTCCTCGGTGAAGCCGTGATGATCGACACGTAATATCGTAGCTCCGTCGACCGGGTCGATATTGTCATCGGCCTTGACTATGTAAGAGTTGGCCTGGAGGAACTTCACGCCTTCAACGGTATGCTCTGAGCGAATCAAACCCTTGCTGCGGAGATGAGGCAGGACTCGTTCCGCCCAATTGCGTGGGTCGGGTATAAAGACGTAATGAATTCTGTCTTCGGTAGCAGCATAGAGGAACTGCAGCTCTCGGTACTTGTCACCAACGACAAGCAGGGAGAGGGCGGACACCACCGTGAGGACGGAGGTCCAGGAGAAGGCCATTCTGGATGGCGCAGCAACGAGAGGTGAACTGAGAGAGGATGGCTAAGGACAACTCACCATGCGGATGAGGAGGGCTCAGCTCTCTCGGGACCAAGCCCGGAGATGCGGCTTTGCAGCAGTCGTAATTAGTCGTCACTCCTGCTTAACAAGGGAAATGATTCTCTCGCGCGCTGGCCTACATCTCGCCTTCGCCCCTCTCAGTCTCGCACGCGCCCAGCTTCCCTCGCTCGGGGGCATGCCTCTACCGACTCCACGACAGCAACAACAGGAGATACTATCACGGCAACACTTATTCATCCAGGAGCGGGCCCAGCGGGGCCCGGCCTGATATCAAGCATTGCTCGGCATGTATCCTGTCTTAGAAATATCAAAGGGGGCCTCGTCAAGAGGCCTTGGATTTTTCCAGAAGATTCTCAGTGATGACCCTACACACTGGAGCCTAACAGAAGGCTTCTTCTTCCTAGTCTCAAACGCGACCATCAGCAGTTCAACAGCAACAGAACACCCACAAAAGCATGCATGTCGTCGATAACAAAAACATGATTCACAGAGAGCCTCAGCTTTCAATCCCTCACCAACGTATACCCAGCCAAAGCATCAGGCCATCCAGTGAGGTACCCGAGTGCTAGGAGGACGGTACTCTGAGCTCTCGCTTCGATAGGAGCGTCTTCCGTCCATCCTAGCTTCAACGCTTCAGCGCGCGCCCGCGACTTCCTCAGGATAACTTGCCCGTACCGCGATAGACTCTCTACAGCTGTGCCTCTGTCCTGCTGGCCTCCAAAAGCAACCCCGACCCCTCCAAGAAGCTCCTTGAGGCCAGCCGTATCGGACGTGCGTGAAAGATACACTCCGGACCTGAGGCCGTGGAACAGCACGATCTGCTTGTACATGGAAGAGGTGTCCTTACATGGGAGCATATTCCTCTTCGATCATCGTGATGTCGTACCTCCCTCGTCGAGGCGCCCAGGACATCGACAGCGTCACAGAGGGGAGGTCCTGACGGAGAAGGCCTTGCTCAATGAAGTCTGCTGCCTCGCGAACTCACCGAGTCAGCTTCACCCCGGAAGACGTCCGGCTCCGGCGGAGCATCACGAAAATGCTGCTGACCATTCCTCGGCCACGTCCCGAGTTTCAGCATGATCTCCGGCACTATGCCGATGAACAGCGGAGCGACGCCAGCCGAATCTTCCTCGAAGCGAGCCTCCAGGTCGCCTCCAATGAGAGCACTCACTATACGCTTGTCGTGAATGTGCTCGCCCCACGCCACGAGTTGCTCCCGACAGGTGGTCTTTCTAGGGGCGCCGTGAAGGTGATGACGATGGAGAGGGGCCAAATCGAAGAAGTGTCGGACGTGATGGACCCCGATCCTGAGCAAGAGTATTCACAGTGCCAACTTATAATCTCGCATACCGATGCTGGCATAAGGATTTCTGTATTTTCTTATTTTCTGATTTTCAGATTTTTCAGATTTTTCAGATTTTTCAGATTTTCAGATTTTTCAGATTTTTCTGATTTTCTGATTTTCTGATTTTTCTGATTTTTCTGATTTTCTGATTTTCATAGAGATTTCAGTCCGACCAGTTGCTGAGCGGTAAAGCGAACATCGGTGACGGCTGCCTTCGAAACGAAATCGGAAGACCATAACTGGTCTTTTCATCGCTCATCTCTAAGCCTTGTACAGATTACAGCAATTGTTGGACGAGAGAACTTGTCAAGTTCAACTGAGGCAGCCTAGTGACTGACCCAACGGCCAGCTTCATGCCTGGCTTAGCTCCTCGAGAGGCAAGTACTCATCCTCCAGCTGCGATTAGAACCGCAACGTCCGTACGCGTTTCAGTACTTAGCGCGAGCACAGGAATGCGCAGTACAGGAAGGCCGTCTCAGGGGGCCAATGAGGATTCCCCCTGTGCTGTCAGGGGGCCAATGAGGATTCCCCCTGTGCTGTCCGGGGGCCAATGAGGATTCCCCCTGTGCTGTCCGGGGGCCAATGAGGATTTCCCCTGTGCTCTTACCCTCCCCAACGAGTCCATGAGGTGATCGTTTCCAGCTCGTATTCACCCTCGTCATTCCTGCTGGCTGTAACATTGAATCTGTCCTGAGTAAGCAGACGACAGCCTGACGGCAGCAGTGGGCCCTTCCGACTCTTACTGGCATCATCAGAGAGCCTCCCAAGCGGAGCCGGACCTCGGAAGATGCTTCCCATGATAGCGTACAGGAATCCTCCCCTCCCGTAACCTGAGCTCAGTTCGCGAGCATTGGACCTCGTAACCGCTGCATCAGCCCAGCGGGACGACCGACGACGCGCTAACAGTTGATAACCAACAGAAATTCGACCGAGAGAGTCTCTCGTTGGGAGCTCGCAGGACCACCACACGACGCTACAGCGTAGCGGCTCGCGGTACTATTGTCGGCATCATAGTCTGCCTGTGGCCGTCAATGTCCTCTCACTTCGCTCGCTGAAGATGCCTTCCTTACATGCGAGCCCTGCAGTCCTAGCGTCTCGATCGATACCAACTGTAACGGCAGGAGGACATATCGTCTCATCAATCACTTACCAACGGACCAAGTGACGCTACTGTCCCAGCCTCGACACAACAACCATCTCACGAGAAAATCAATCAGCCAAGAGCGCTGGAAGAACGGTAGTTATTCGCCCCATGTGGCCTTGCAGCAGCAGCACTAGCGACAGGTAGTACTCCGCACAGACCTGCCATAACAGCAACCATGACCAGCAGGACGACAGTGAGCAGCCCCCCCCCCACCATGACGACGGGCGGGGTGTCCAACTTCACTCCGGACACGTTGATCATGTTCAGCAGTCTTCTGGTATGCACCGTCACCGACCTGCAGGAGGCCTAGATGCGACAGCTGCCCGGCATCCTACAGTGGGCGTATCGCTGGAGCGCCGTCGTGGCCATCCTGGGACTCTTGCTCTCTGAAAAAGGTAAGCAGACAAGTGATGGTCTCGGCTCGTCGATGCCGATAAGGTGAGGGAAATTTCGACAGCAGCCGACCTAGGCTCGGGCGGGTCGGTTTCACTCAATTGATGATGGGTCTCTGGGACACTGCCTTCTCACTTATACTTCTGCCCGTTCGCAAAGATTTGGTATGAACACGTCTGGTCGACGACCAGACAGTGTTCATGGATCCATCCGCTGGTAGCATCTCCTTACCTTGGAAGGACTGCCAGGCCGGAGTATGTGATGGACATGGTGGTCATCGGCGACTGAAAGAACAGCCTGTGCCTGGTGAGGGTAGTGATGCTGTGATACTCACTGATGCTGATACCGACACTTTCACCGTCTCTCCGTCCTCTCCGACCGCTGATGGGCTGACCCTCAACTTACACCTGCCAAGGGGGCTGGCACCAGCATCACACTGACGGGAGGTACTTGTCAAGTTTATTGCCCATCGCTCGCTTCAACGTGTCTATGCTTCGCCTGCACCCCTCCAGGTCCTCGAAGTTGAACTGCAAGGGAGACTTGACGAGCATCACCGCCGATGTTCGCCTGCCACCTGCAGATCAGCTTCCTGTAGCTGAGGCACTGCAATGGGATTCCGCTGACTCTGACGAAAACACGTGAAGTTCAACCAACACTCATCGTTGCTTCCAAAGCTATTGAGTAAGGCTCCCATGCGGCCTTCAGAAGCGATCATCGAGGTCTCTCACAACCCCCGACTTCAACGTGACAATCGCTGAGACGTGTAGCACTATGTGCTCATGGAGACAACAGTCCTTCCCATAATAAGAAGACGTACAAGGACGCCGTCCACCAAGAGACTCTACTTCTCAGCTACTACAAGTCAAATTTCCCTCACTGAGTGACCCTCAGCTGAGCGTGTTTGCGACTCATACCACAACTCCCGCCTCTACTGCTCTAGCCATTTATGTATACGAGACGCCGATACCCCGTCGATTTACCACGCCCCCAGAGACGACCAGGCAGCGCGTGCTGAGACGAGCTGACGCGGGTCATTTTCCCTTACCAAAGTAACAGGAACATCGTGAAAGGCCTTCACAAATGCTTGGCCACCAACGGCAAGACGTCCCGGCGATTCCGGCAGCGAGAGTCGACTTGAGCACAGCAGATAGTGCATCACCACCGGCAGCCCAAAGACGTCGAAGGCATAAGGACCAGAGCCCCGACTTGCCTTCCACCTGAAGACGACAATTTGTGTGACAAAGAAGTCCAGCAGGAGAACTGACCGGTCGCAACGACCACGACGACGCGCGATCGTCTTCATTACCACGGAATTTGACGACCTTCACGTCACATCCGTTACCAGTAGAAGGGAGCGTCGCTGGACGCAGCAGCTGGCATTATAGCGATGGTCCTCCAATCAGTAGACCGGTCGCGGGCTGATCGTTCACGGTGACCCACAGAGCTCGCGCAAACCCGGAACGTGAGTTGGGTAAATTACGGTAGTCGACCATGTTAAAGAAAGCCTTCGAACGGACGGCCTTTTCAGCACACTTGGATGGTCCGAAGCTGCCGATCATAGAAGATGAGTAGACACAAGGGATGGTTTAATGCAAAGCGCTTCGCTCCGCCGTTTCCCGACACCGATCATCACAACCACAAGCTGGTGCGGATGACAATCTCGCTACGCCATTCTAATCGATTTACTTAGCTCACTTTGAAAACACGCGACACTATTAGTGTCACGCTACGCCGTTAGGCAGGGAAACATAGACACTTCCGCACACACATGCTTTGAGCTGACTTCACTCGACCGGTCTATGGCCCTCGCTAGTGTCACCGTCATTGGCCTTGAAGTAGAGGGAGATACTGAGGAGGCCTAGCATGCCCATATAGACGCCGACGACGACGTAGAGGAAGGTCAGGTGCATGAGGGCTATCGAGGCCTGACACCACAGAGCTACGGTGATTGAGAATCTAAGGTCGACCATAGCACATGACAAATTTCATCCTTACCTGGAACACGTAAAAGAAGCCCCTACCCCAGAGCTGAGTGAGGAAATGGGCGTACTCGTGGATTTTCTGTTGGACTTCGTACCTGCTGGGAAGACGTCATAGAGTACGGCTGAGCTCGAAGACTTGTGAAGATATTTGGGGTCGGCTTCCAGTAGGCACGTAACAACACCGAAAACAGTCTGATAGGCATTCAGTAGGTAGATGACGGGAGCATGGATCGCCTGTGCTGGTGACAGGACCTGGTGACACGGGTGTTGTGAGGTGGGGCGAGCCTCCCTCACCCTACGTTGAGGGCGCCGGTGATCGTCACAGCAAGACCTCCAAGGAATGCTAGTAGCCTGAGACTGTCGGGTCCAGCATGGATGTAGTCGTCAATCGCGTTGGCTGCGGCAGAGACACGGTCGCTGAGAACAGCAACGGCCCAGTAGTTCAGACTAAGCGCTATTGGTAAGGCCTACCTGGCTACTCTGAAGCCTCTAGTGGCCATCTCACTGGCAAAGACCGAACCGATCAAAGGTTGATTAACTTGCACCTGAGACTGATGGCGATGATGTCGCATGTGAAGTGCCCGGCGCACCTCATCATCATGAGGAGTATCGTGGTGAGTGGTCACCGGCTTTGAGGCCATGGAGATCATAGACAGCGGTATGGGAGAAGACACGGTGAAAGGGCTCTCGTTCACTCTAGGCATGGTAGGGCACTGCGAAGCCTCAGGGGATCCCGTGGTGACCTCCTCGTAACGCAACACACCGCTTCGACACGACTGGGTTGCGAAGATAGACGTGGAAGCTTCCCGCCAGTGACACCTGCATATGAAAGATTCTTGGGCAAATTACGGTAACAAATAGCAGTGCCTATCGATTAATCGCACTGGCAAGGAAGGTTAGTTGACGAGCAAACACTTGGAGTTGACCAATATTTGCAGTAACTTCCTTCGTAGGTGGAGTCACAGAAAGCATCACATTTCAGGACCGACGGCTCCGAAGTGGTGAAGCTCATGGTGGGAGAGGCCGTCGACGGCGGCGGGTGGGCTGTAGTCTGCCCACATGAACAGAGAATGTCAGTACCCGAGCAAACACTGGGAACTTGCCAGTACTTGCAGAAGCTACCACTACTCATCTGGTCGCAATAAGCATCACATGTAGCATTATCGATGCTGGTCGTACTCACTTCAGTGGTCGTACTGGCACCGGTAGTCGTACTGGCTCCGGTAGTCGTACTGGCACCGGTAGTCGTACTGGCACCGGTAGTCGTACTGGCACCGGTAGTCGTACTGGCACCGGTGGTCGTGGAAGATGGAGTCGACGTTCTCACCACGGGGGTAGTCGATGTGACAGGCGCCTCGCACGAACAAGGAATGTCGGTCCCCGAACAGACTTGAGGGTAAAGCCAAGTCTTGCAGTAACTGCCCTTATAGAACGAGTCACACATAGCATTAGCAGCCCTACAGTCACCGGGACTGGTCGTGGAAGTAGTAGACGGTGCGCGATTAGTGCTAGTGGCAGAGGTGGTACTGATAGTGTGGGTAGATGTGGACCTTTCAGCGGTAGTAGTGCTGGTGCTAGTAGTGCTACTGATAGTGGTAGTTTTGTTTTGTTTTGTTAGTGAGGCTCTAGTGCGATATTTCCTGCCAATCGGCAGTATGACCGCTCGCCTCGCACCCGTGGGTGCTAGGTGATCAAATGCTCCCTCTCAGTGCCTCCGGGCCTGGCCTCCCCCCGAGGACCAGTCCGGTGCCACGAGACGTAGGAACTTGATCATCTTCCAGAAGCCGTCTCCACAGATACTCTCTCGAATCAGCCTCATCCCTTGCACTGTGGGTGTGTCCCTGGACCATCTCCCATCGGGGATCCGCCTCCGGAAGGCGGCCCACCTCGCCTTTCTCATTTCTCGAGACTCGCACCAGCACCAATGAACCAATGTCTCCTTGTGCTTGCCACAATGCCTACAGGTCATTGGCTGGTTTCCGTACTCCTTGCTTCTTCCCCTATAGCCCCTGGTATTGCTGTGGTAGCTCAGCAGCTCCCAAACCTTCCTCCTGGGGCCTCTCCTAGCCCTTAAACACCTCCTAGTTATGGTCTTCAGTTGCTCCCGGCCGTACGTAAGGCCAATCCTATTGCACGCTAAGCCTCTGGCCTTTTTCTCCCATCTCTCTTCCAGCTCAACCTCCGCTCTTTGTCGGATCTCCCTCGCAGTGAAGTCGCCGGGGGCTGGCACTGAGCAGGTGCGTACGTTCCCTGCCTCTCCCCTCCGGCCAATGGATGCCGCTAGATCTGAGGCTTCATTCCCTGGATCCCCTGCATGCCCTCGCGTCCATGCAATGCATACCGTTATGCTGGCCGCCGTCAGCTCTTCCACGAGGGATCTTATCGACCTTATCAGCTCCGTCTCCTTGCTACCACCTATCGATTGGATGGCAGACCTCGAATCCAAGCAGATCTTGATGGCCTTTACTCCGTCTCCCCTCTCCTCCTTGATCAACTACTTCCTTGCTCCACTGGAGGGCTTTCAAAACTCCCAATTGCTCCGCCTGGCATATGTTTGCCGGACCGTCTATTTTGAACGGTCTGAAATCCTCTAGCCAGCCCGGTGCGTCGTACTTGTTATGTCTGACCTTAACGACAGCCGAGCCCACCTCCATCCTGGTTTTGCTCAACGCTAGCAGTGAGCCATCACTATAGTAAGTGAGAGTGCCGGGGGTTCCCTCATCGCGATCGATCCCTTCTGGTGCCAGCCGAAGATCCCTCGGTGGGTCCCAATCCCTCCCAATGTGGCGCTCTTTCGGGCCTTCAGGGTTCGAGACCCCCCATTTCTTCAGAAGTTTGGCGATCCAACCCGGACATTCCGTGTCGTTGGTGTGCAGCCAGTATTTGGCTGTCCTACGTCTGGCTTCCCACCATATGGGGCGGGCTACAGTGGATGCCACTTTCGCCATGAGCTCCGTGGGAGTTGCCCTAACACATCCCATCAACATTCGTCCAAGACAGGCCTCCAGTCTTGTACATTTATCCTGAAACCATTTAAGATCCGAAGCCGGTGCCCATATCTCCACCGAGTAGAGCAGGGTTGATACCACCGATTGCTTCCACGTCTTCAGGAGTACCTCAGGGCTTGCTCCCCAGTCGGCCCCCGCCAGTCGTCTGCACCTCGCCACTAACGCTCCCGCCTTTGTCAGGGCCCTGCTGGCGTGGTTTCTCCAGTTTTTGGAAATCCATACCCCCAGCCATTTCATTTCCCTCTTCAGGTGTACCACTTCCTCTGGTCGTTCCCTGCTGAGCTCCTCTCGGAGGAGCTCCTCCGTATCGTCCGTTAAGCACAGTATCTCGTGCTTTTCTGGATCGGTTGCCATGTCAGCCCTTCTCGCCCACGACTCGACCGAATCGGTCGACTGTGAGATCCCTCTGGACAGAGTTACTACATCCAGTGCCCGGATTATCGCCAGGGCGTCGTCAGCGAATATCCTAGGCTCCACTGTGAGAACCAGTCTCCCTCCTGCGCGAACCTCGTGGCGTAAGGATTTCTCCAGACTATACGTCCCTATGCTGAAGATACATGGTGAGAGGGATCCCCCCTGCGTGATGCCCCTCGTTCTCACTCTGCTGGACCCGTCCAGGACCACCTTGTTATCGGCCAGGTAGCTCTCTATGAACTCTCCCCAGGCCGCTGATGATGTTGCCTTGATCACCGACTCCTTCAAGTGGGCATGTGACACGTGGTCGAAAGCCGATTTCAGATCCCAGGTGCATAGGGCCGTCTTGAGCCCATCCTTGTCCTTGTTATGTACTACTCTGGCCACGGCTTCCAGTGCCGTGGAGCAGCTGCGAGACCTCGTGAACCCATGGACTCCTCTTGGCGGTGTCGTCCGAGCGGATATGCGGTTCTTCAGTAGAACCTCTATCGCTTTAGCCGTTGTTGCCGTGAGGGATACTGGCCGGACTGCCCGAGGGCCTACCCCTCGTCCTTTATCCAATAACACCCAGTCTGCCCTTTTAAAGGGCATTGGGTGGTGCCCCCAATCTAGGCAGGACTCGACAAGCTTCGTGAACTGGATCCTCCAGCGGCATTCCGGATGCTCCATAGCTCTAACCACATGCTCGTAGGACGCCCCATCCCACCCCGGAGCTTTATTGCGTTTTCCCTTGATTTGCTTGAGCATCCTTTCCAGTTCCGCAGCTTGAATCTCCCCTCCCAATGGTCCTAGAAGGGATGGGCATCTAGTCCTGACCACTGTGGTGCTCGGCCTGTTGTCCTCTCCTATATAGTAGGAGAGTACAGCTTCCTTGTCGTATTCGGTCCTGGGCGTGTGCTTGTACTTGAGGAATTTGCTCGCCTCTCGTTCCGTGATTTCCGACATCCCCCTTTTGAAGCCCTGCCCCTTCGCTCTTGCGATTGCCTTGTTGTAGTCCTTGCGGGCTTGTTTCGCCTGCTCTCTGGCGCCCGCATCCGGCGCTCCCGTCCGGTGGGCCACCCTTAAGGATCTCTGTGCCTTCTTCAGTTTCTTCCGAAGCTGGTCCAACTCCCTAGTCCACCAGCTGGCCGTTGGGCGAGTTTTGCCCGCGGCTTTATTCTTCGGCGTCGAGACGACTAGAGCTTTTCTAAGAGAGCTCATCAGCTTCTCCGCCCAGTCATCTATATCCTTGGTGGAAGACACCTTGGGTGTCAGAATTGGCACTTTCCCAATGCTCTTATCAAATACCTCCCAGTTGGTTTTCCTGGGGTCCCTGCGAGACTTGGCCTTCCGTTGCTGGCCCATTGTCCTGAAGGTAGCGAGGATTCCTCGATGGTCCCCTATTGTGTCCGTCATCTCTGTTTTCACCCAGTGCAATCCCCTCGAGGCTACCATGTCAATGTAGCTCGGCGACCTCGTTGGGTCATAGGGGATGAAAGATGGTCCCGCTCCCACATCATTAACCGACAGTAGGGAATTCTCCAAGAGGAAGAATTCCAGGTCCTGGCCTCGCCTCCACTTCCCATCCGGGTCACTTCCTGTGAAGGTGTCGGGCGACCAAAGGCCCGAGCTCGCGTTCGTGTCCCCTCCCAGTATGAGGATTTCCTCTAGATCATCCGCGATCGCCTGGTCTAGACCCCTTATAGTTTCCGCCATGGGAATCAGTTTGTCAGCGTAGAGGCTAACAAATTTGGACCTCCAATTGTCCGTGCTGGCATGCACCACTGCTATGTCCTCTGGCTGTTGCTGGACTTGGGTGATCCTGCAATGGCGAGGTATCAAGATTGCTGCTCTACATAACTCTCTGGCCCCTGGGTTCGGAGCTCTCGGGTTTCTGGCCGATCTAATTACCGTGAAACCATTATAGGTATCCTGGGTCATGAGATGTCGTGGGCACTCTTGTAGTAGAATGACCACGTCCTTCAATCCTTTGTCTACGATATTACACTTGAACCAGTCCTCTAAAACCCCCATACTCTTACCTACATTGATCGATGCCACTGTAAGGTAAGTGTCTCCGGCAGCCTCTCTGGGGTTAGTAACTGGGCTGCCGTCGATTGGGGTGATCAGTGTGAGCGTCCGGCCTCTCTCTGGCCGGATGAAAACCCATTATTGCTCAGTCCCATCTTCCAGTCGTCACCCAGGCCGCCAAGGGGGGTTGCGTTCACTAGTGAAGAACCCACTGTACCCTGACTTTCCACCACAGAGCAGTACTCCGAAGATGCATCTGCTTCTGATGGCGCAGTGTCCGCCCAGTCGAATCTTGCTGCAGGTAGCGCACCCACTGCAGGGAGTGGGGATTCCATCCTGAGTGTAGCGCCCCTGCGGTTGGCCCCTACGGTATGTCCTCTGGGTTCTGGTCGTTCCTTCCTGCAATTCCCCTCCAAGGCTGAATGCCCCGTAGCGTTACATATCGAACATACACGGTGAATGCCCCTGAAGCCTCTCACCTCCGGGCATTCCCGTACCTGATGCTTCTTGCCACAGTTGATACACTGTGGGCTTGCCGTACACTGATCTCCCACCACCGGGTGTAGCTTGCCGCAGCGGTAACACAGTGGGTTAGGGGACATTTTTGATATCCTGTAGGATCTTAGTCCGATAAAGACCTTACCCACCTTCAACACCCCTTGAAGATCCGTCCTAGGACCTTTAATTATATAGGCCCCGCTCCTCGTCCTGCGGCTAACTCCCACTCTGGAGAGGTCTAGCCCGTTTTTGGACAACAGTTGTTGCTCCAATTCGTCCTTGCCCAGCTGGAGGTCTTGTGGTGTTGCGATCCTCAAGACCAACTCATCCTTGGCCACGAATTTTGTGACGAGCGCTCCCCTCGTTTGCTGCTGGATAGCTGCCCTAATTTTAGTGCTTTCCCTATCATCTGGCACCAGCACTCCTAAGCCTCCCCTCGTAGGGAAAGTGTTCAGTACCCTGGTTTTGCTCAAAATAGGGCTGATTATCTCCCTCAAACCCTCTAGTTCCACTTCCGTCAGTCTCATCCACGAGCCGTTCTCCAGGATTTTGTCTGTGGTAGTGACTGCAATGACTCCAGGGTTCGGTTTCCCCTGTGCCGTTGCTTTACCCGTTGTGACCCTATGCCCCGGTGAG
>JABANP010000526.1:0-36136 GCA_013115135.1 Perkinsus olseni
GACGCTTCAATCGAGCTCTACCGAGCCACTGCTAGAGCGATGCCATTGAGTTGTCATCTTCACCGGCGCTGCGTGCAAGATGCAATCGACCATTTACAGGCCCGCCGATTTATTATTCTCCAGAGAAGCTGAGCAGCTCCTTTGAAGTGTTCAGCTCGCAGCGGCCGAGTGCTCTTCGAATTCATGTGCTTACTAAGTACCGTACATCCATAAACTGGTGTAGGAAAATCCAAACTCATCTTCACTGGTCTCAACTCCAGCGTTCCTCCACTTTCACGGGTTGCTCGTCTCAGAGGTAAGGGGCAGCAGCTCTGACCGTCTTTGGTAGAGGATTTTCCCTGGGAATAGTCTTCTTAGGGCCACTCAATCGCCCATGGCTTCTTCGCATACTCGACCGTTGAGGATTCGTTGACGCGATCTGGCAACGCCGTACGGGGTGTTCAGAAAACCTATTCTGGAACTCAGAATGCAAGACGCCGAAATCGCGTTGAGAGAACTGATCCCAAAATGCATTCTGTGAAGCGCTCCAAAACGTACTCTAAACGCCTTCAGCGGAATTCAGCTTGTTTTCCGAAACCCGTTTCAGAACGCGGAATTTGGGTATGAGAGAACCGGTTTCTGAGCGTCAATCCATGACGAAAGAAAATTGTTGCGAACTTCCACTAACTAGCGTACCCAAGGAGCGAACTCACGATCTTACGGATATCGGATGGGAACTCTACCGCTAGACCATCCGGCTGGAGTGTGGCAGCGACGCCCGTCGGGGTGTAGACGCTAGTGGGCGTTGTGCACGAAGCGCTTGCGTAGTCCACTTTTTTCAAAACGCGCTGGTGTAGCGTCGGCACCCCTCATCCTTGGCGGTCGTGTACAGTATCTGTTTTTTGACTGATGACTCATCAACCCATCAGCACCGCGATTATTCGGAAACACACGAGTTCGACCCTCCCTGTTGATCCACAGAAAGGAGTCGTTATTGCTGGACCAGCTACTCTGCGAAGACGGCGGAAATGGGTTGATAAACACGTGACCATCAAGACGGATGGATGGTAGTGAAGGAGGGACAACAGTCATAGCTTACATTCTAACCATCAGCTGTAGTGCTACTAGGTCTGCACCAGCTTGCACGGTAGTAGTAATAGATGATAGAGCTAGGGGCGTGATCAGTCTTTTACTCTTAGTTTAACAATCCGTGCTAATTCTCCCATAAAGTTATTCTGAAACTCAGAATCGATTCTGGAAATAATTTTTACACGTAAAATGTGGTTGGATTCTGAGCTTCAGAATAGGTGAATTGAACGTTCCCATTATTGAGATCAGTCGATAGTGGTCTTCCAGTCGTTGCCAAGTGGCCCACGGATTTGTTGATGAAAGTATACCTCACATTCTCTCAGGTTAGAATACACCGATTTGTATCATACTTCTCGCAGCAGTCGGTTTCGACTAGACTTACGACAGTATGCTGTTAGTCCTGTACATGATGATAAGACTTGGACTGGTGCTCGACAATACAGGTACTAATCACGCTCTCTTAATGGACGTCTTGCTACATCCCCCATACCACTCCTTCGGAACATCGCCTATTGGTATCTATCGGGAATCGGGAATTTTCATTTACTGACCGAAATTTTTTTCTCTTCCTCAGGATCGTTTTGAACCATTTGCAGCGGGGAAGGAGGAGCTTTGATAGCTCTTCCAGCGGCAGCAGTTCTAGTATGGGCAATCGTCCTAATTCCACATTCAGTGCTTTCGGTGATCGGAGAGGCTCTGATGATGCTGCTAGCACAGTTGATACTGCGACCAGTGATGGTGTAGAGGCGAAAGATTCTTGGAAAATGAAGCTGAAAGAGTCGCTAGAGCACGCTGGCGAAGATGTGAAGAAGCTAGTTCATCACGAAGGGTCGGGGGCCTCAGTTGACGGGCAAGCTCTGAGTGTGGTTGAATTCGATCGGATAGCGTTTAAATTTATGAGGAGAATCGAAGCTGACCGATGGCACCGAGCGATGTTGAAGGGAATAGAGTTAGCTATGAACGCAGAGGATGAAGATGGGTATGTTCAACCTTCGACGGGCACGGATGGGGTCCTGCTCGATGAGGTTGATGATGGCGATGGTGGGGGTAGTGAGGATGATACTAGTGGGGAGAAGAAGGTAGTGTGGGACTAAGGAATTTACCGTTCATGGAAGTTCATGCAGTGCATCGTAATTTGTGATGTAAATAGCGATAATCGAACATTTTTCGGGGATATTTTTTCATACCATCTTGCCACTCCTGAATAACTTGCTATGAGTAGGACAATCTGAACTTCCGCAAAGCGTGGCCAGTGTGATCGTAGCAGTCCCCGTGGGCGCTCGGTGGTCCAGAAGTTTTGCATCGTTAAGGAGTTGCTAAAATGTGGAACTGGTGTTAGTTTAGTATAGGTGTTTCTATTTTTCTCATTGTATTCTTCAGCGCGTATGGCCGGGTCCATCAGGATTTGCGTATGGTGTGGTATGATTGGAGATCAGCTAGAAAATACTAGGCCATCTCCAACGTCCTTTCCATGGGTTATTGCACTCTATTCACGACTTTATACTCCCGAGGGAATCTGGATAACGATGTGAAGGGAATCTTTAACATGGTCGATGAGCGACAGATTCGACTTCCCCTCGGGAGTATCTTTCCTTAGGTTACAATGCCGCATTTAAAGCGTCTATTACCGTCAGTAGTGGTGGCCCAACTATCCTACTTCTTCTCGCGGTCTTCCTATGTTCTGCTAGCCATCCCTCTTGATGGAGTTGCCGACCCTACCTCCAGTTTGCTATTGAATGGCGTTAGTTTTGGCCTGGCATTTTTGAAGCTATCTTTATTAAGTACAATATTTGGCGGTTTGGTCATTGCTATGGCTCTACTGCTGGACATGGCCGTCGAGGGAGGCCGAGGGTAGTAGGGGGGCAACGCGAGTTAGGGTGCTCCCTGTTCATAGTTTTGTAGCCTTTCTGTCCTTGAGATTGATCCAACGAAGCCTGACAGTACAGGTTCAGTAGTACTAACTCGTTGCGTGGTCAGTGAAATTTGTATGCGATTCGGAGAGTATCTTAGGTGGAAGCAGGCCGTATCCATTCTGAGTCGAGCTACCCTGTCCCCTACGTTAAACGGTTGAGTAAACGATGATGCCCTTTGAGCATCATAACTATCATGCATCTCGACTACTGTCATCAACTAATGTTGATGAACCTCGGCGAGAGATTGTTTTGTATCGTCCCTTCAAAATTGACGAGAGAACCTGCAGTGGTCGCGGAGTTGTCCGCAGTTGCTCGATACTCTGCAGTAGAATGAGTAGTCGCTAGAGAAGGGTAATGAATGACTATCACTGCTGAGGTGATTGGTCACTGCAGTATCTTTGAGCGTCTATACTCGATAGGTTAACCTCGATAGCTCATCCTTGATCAAAGATATGCACCCCTAGAGCTATGATATGAGAATCCTACACAATTATTGTGCTGATGGATTCTATCTCAGGTCATCGCAGAGGTCAAGATCCTCCTCATCAGTGACCATGTTATCGACCTCGCCAGAGGCTGCGACGGCTGCATCTCCCAAGGCCCTGTCGGATACATCATCTGATACTAGAAGGGATCAGCTGACAGCAAATGAAGGTGATGATGGAGGAGGAGTTGAAATAGACGAATTTGTGCGTGCTGTTGTGAGCATCCATAACGAGGCTTGTCAGAGGGAGGGATGGTGTTCGTGATTGAGTGGTGGAAACTGGTTCATACTGCGAGTTTCTCGGCCACCGTTCCATCGGCCATAGTCGATGCCATATCGAGTCGCATGTTCGAGAACATCCCTATCCTTAGCGCGCATTGTAGCGTTGGAAACGATTTACAGTTAGTAATATTGTAGTATGTCTCAGCGCCCTTGAAATTCGTCGTTGAATTTGTGGTACGTATCTGCATTGTCCTTGCACAGTACTGGGACTATTAAATGAGTGTGCGGTGTTCATCATCGTCATCTTTATCGTTCTCAAACTTTAGCCCCGTCTCCGTTCGAGGAGGCAAGTCGTGATACATTACCTATCGTGCCGATGAAGGAGCTTATCGATCAGCTGATCGATGAGGTACTGCCTACCATACCACAGCAGGATCATGTGGACAGTGAGTGGGGGTGAGGTTGAGCGTGCATATGACGAATGGAAAAGATACGTCCCATGAATGAGTCGCTATATTTATTCCTTCTTTCTCAGCATCTTTCCCGCATTCCCTACCGGCAGCACATCATCGAAGGAGGCAGGTTGACATATCCCAGAGTATCTTTACCGGGGGAGTTCACTGGACGTCTGAGACGGAAGTCAGCGACCCTGACTGCAAGGTAGCCAGGAGAGAGGTCAATGCTACCTCGGTAGTAGGGCTGTTTTCGCGTGAGATTATGATTCTGGTCCGAAGAATCGTGAACTATCGAAAATCCGATAGTCCCTTGGCGGCTGATCGTCGTTGTGTGGTAGCAGGAGCAGCTGCTGCTGCTGTTACCTTGTGGAGATTGGTATCTTAGGGTTGACCGACAGGGGTCGTCCTAGGCATTCACTCTGACGGCGGCCCAGTTAGTATGGCTTTTAGTTGGTTCTGATGGCCATTACTATTGCCTATCAAGGAGTGCTCTTGTTGGTGATGATGTATTATGAGGAGGTGTCTGCCGCTTATTAACAGGTATACTCGACATTTGATTTGTTCCCCGAAAACCAGTGGCCATCCTTCGCCTTTGACTTGTCGTGGGCTGAATGCTAATATAAGGGATATGGTAAGTGATTGAGCGCGCGCCCGAATGGTGATACCCCAGTGATATAGATCACTTGGACGGTGTCGTTCGGAGGTTCTATCTTCGGTACGCTCAGATAAGCGCTCTCACTGAGTTTGATCGGTATCAGCGATGCGATGAAACGATGGACTATCAGACGGCTATAGTAGAGGAGAACGGTTGTATGATAAAGTACGGGAAGCGATCGGGGGAGTAATGGGCAGCTAGAGGTGTCAGAGAAAAGTAGAATCGTGAAACGCCTTTCCCTGGTCGTAGGACAGGATGGATTTGCCTCAGTATCCGCTCAAAATGAGGCTCTAGTATCCGCGGTGCTATCGGGGACTGAGAGAATACGCTCTGGTCGCTCCCCAATTTGAGCGTTTTGGCCGTGTGTAAGAAATATTGGTAGTATTAGTATTTGCCGGTTCTCTCAGACATACAGCAGCCAAGTCCATATGGCCTGTCAGCACGCGAGACTACATGATAATGTTTGCCATAGTGCCGCTGTCTGATGATGGTTCCACTGCTATACTATCACGGAGCGCACGAGTTGGGGAAGTACCGAAGAGGCTAGGTGGAGATGATGTCGTATTGAAGGAGGACTCTAAGTCGATCAGGGGATTGGTAGTGAAAGGTGTGGTATGGCTTGGAATCCGCGTATCATCGCTCAATCTATACTTCAGTCGGGGATGGCGGCGGCGAGATCGCCACTTGTCGAAATTCCTTTCCACGAGTTGAAAACCTCAACAACAGTCTTTACTATGACAGCCTAGCAATAATCGCCGGACCTGTGCCGTACGGCCGAAATCACTTCTATTTTGTTGTCCTCCCGTCGTCTGTCATGAAAAGAGTTTCATATCTCGTATCGGTATCGCTGTGAAGGGGAATTGATGTCGAACGACACAGGGCTGCTGCTGACCATAATGGGATTTGTCTTGGACATTATTATGCCACTGTTGATACAATGATGATCACCATAGCTAGTTAACGTCTACACCGTATTCCAGGTCGTAAACTGGATAGGGCGAATCTGTTGGTAGTACGACGTGTCACGAAGGAGTTCACGTTCATGTTCCTAAATCATGGTGTGCTCTTATTCTTCGTGTATCTTTTTCAGTTGGATTATTCCTGCTGGTTCGTTCGGCCCTCGGCTGAAGGTCGCGACAAGACGGATCTGATTTTCGTGATGCATGGGGACTTGAAGGGCAATTTGGGAATGGTCGGCAAGGTAGGCAATTATGGTCCTGGGGTGAAACTTTCTCATCAGTAGTTTTCGCTCTTTCTTCGTTGCGTACTCCGCGGCGCAGTTGTAGTTGTCCCCCAGAGACCTATGGAGGGATTTTCATCATCATTTTTTCGTTACTAGATTAATGGACATGAGAGTTCTAAGGATGGATTTCCGTAGGAGAACGATTTGTATCACGAGGAGGCCTAGGTGCCTTTCATGAATTTGAGCGCATCTTAGGTTGAAGCATGCACTCGTTGCGTATTGACATAATCTTATATTGGATTAATGATACACTACATACTTTGTATCATTTGCGATTTTTCTATCAGTTGTCAGCGCTCGGGTCACCCGTGGTTTTTCAGATAAGTGGCGTCGTGTCCCGTCGGCAGTTGGTCCGGATTTGTGCAGCGGCAGAGAAAGAGGCAAACAATGAAGCCTACCATTAGAGAATTATACTCGCTGAATCGATCATGTGATCGATTTCACTTTTGTCGGATGGACCATCTAGTCCGGCTTCTTCTCAGCACCATTTACATTGACACACTTGTTACCATTCTTCTAGGCAGTTCAATATTTTTCATTCTCCTCGCGGCGCATTCGAGTTCAGTTCACTGTCGGCCAACTCGGTCTGCTAGTTTGATTTAACAACATTTGTTTGATGACAAGAAAGGATGCCCCACAAGCCCGAGCCACTGGTAATGGCATCTCCCGCTTTGTGCCTCGGGGGAATCGGGTTCGGAATCTTATAGCCTTTTCACGCGCTAGTCGAGTGAATGATGATACTGCTCCTTGGGACGGGTCCTTGGAACGTTGAAATGAAGCGACTTTGCATGAGCGGGTCGACACCGAGCCGTAAGAGGTAGTTTAATATCTGCATGATGTGCGAGCTAAGACCTCACGCATGACAAGCGCATCAGGCGGTGACCACGTATCTGGTTCAATGAATGTCGTGGTACAAGTATACCCGATATGACAGTCGGTTGTTGCCTGTACGTAACACTTCGGAATTGTTATTGGATGAGTTAGTTTGAACTAGCTGCCGTTTTATCGTAGTGTGAATCGCCATCTAGAGGGGGACTTGGTTGCAGTGGGGAGGTCAATTCTAAAGTATAGAGAGTTTCGACTTGGAATTTCTCACGTGCACACGCGACACATATACGCATTGCTTAGCAAGGAGGGTCCGCAACAGTTTCTCAATGAAAACGTGATATTCGAAATATCATCGCTGGGCGGCGACCAACGAACCGTACGGCATGACCCTAGTGCCATATGCACGACTGCAGCGAGTGAGTTTTTCGCTGAAACATAAATCCGCATAAAAAGAGCTTATCAAGGCTGTGCCTGCTCGCTGCCTGAGAGTTGGATCGAGGGAGCTGCTAGCTCCTGCATCATTGCAACCTCCTGCAGGTGCTCGTGATGGTCGATGCAGTGGCCCTGATGAGGCCTTTCGGAATGCGCTGGAAGTTGGCCACTTCGCGATGTGGCTTCGAAGATCGACGACTGACTCCAACAGCGTTGAGAGATCCCTTAAGATGGGGAATCTTATGGGTAGAGTTGGCAGGATCGAGGTTAACCTTGAATGGCTGATGATGATGATGAGCGCATCTTTCAAAAAAATTTCGAGAAATTTCTCCCTAGTCATCGGGCTGCTGTGTATGTGAAGGGGATTGCGACGCGTTGAAAGTGTCACCGGGCGCTAGCGATTCTTATAGGACTCCATTGAGGGTAGCTTAGTTTGCTATTGAGACGTACCTGCCTCTTTTCAAGCTTACGTCGAAATTGAAGTTACTAGATTCCGCAATGGAAATTGAAATCACTGTGAGAGTATCCTGGGTGAGGGCAACGCTGGCCTGACGGAATTGAAGTTCCCGTTTGTGAAGTAGCTTGAAGAGGTGTGGTGATTAAGGGCACTTACTATTCTAACAACAACCACATGAGGCTGCAACGTATGAAAATTTCGATTTTGCTCATCATGCACTGGGAAAATCGCTCGGTGAGGCGACGTGATGGCATGGTAGTGCTGCGCGAATGATGGGCTGCGAGGACGTTGTCGATCATCATCAGCATTGTGGTGATGCTTTTCCGTCTCAGAGAAGATATTGGCCCTCGGTAGTGCATCTTCGGAGGTCCCCTTTACTGCTGCGAAAAAGCGTGAGATGTAGGATTCAACTGTGTGTCTACACGGTTGAATTTCGTGCAGGGATAGTGAGTTTATTTCTACAGGTTACACGAGGTTCGCCATGAGACTGCCAGCGCTGGTATCATCGATGCCGCTGAAAATAAGCCTTCCGTCGAGGAAATGAAGGCAGCCGCCTGGGGTGAGCGTTGACGAGGGTGTGAAGGACTGAGGGGGTCAGAAAGGGCTTCAATTTTTTTCCGGGGAAAATATCTTTGTTGGGGAAAATGTCATATCAAAATACTGCCTGACGGCCTGGTTGTTGTCTAATAAGAGGGCTTGAGTGTTTTTGAGATTTCTGTGTCAGGCAAGATCGAGCCGCTGTGGCGGCAATTCGAAGCTGACGGCGGAAGGAATTTTGTATCGAGTGACACGGGTGAGTCTACATGGGGAGGAATTTCGTGGCGAGTGACGCTGATAGGCCCTCAGTGGGGTCACCTTTTCTCTACCGGTTCAATGAGCACATGCTCGCCTAGAGCGCTGCTGGTATTACAACCATTATTTATGTTATTATTAATTACGTTTAATTATTTATTAACTATTATTTTTCGTTTGTTCCTTCGTTCGACTCCCGCTCTCGCTCAGTTTCCACCCAGGCTTCAGAGTCCGACCTCCCCAGCGAGGAAGTTCGAGAGAACATCACCAACGCTCCATGACGCACAAGAGTCGACCGAAGCATCTCAGCCGTGAGTCTTGCAGCCCGATGATGAGGTCGCTCTTGAAGTGGGTCTTCTTTTCCAGGCGCCAAGTCAGTTGGTGTGGATTCCGCCAACTATGCTCTTGCCTACGCCATGATGGTGGGCATCGAGGCCACGGTAGGCCACTAGGTGGACATCTTTCGTATGTTCCTATGGTCAACCTAAGATACGAGCAGGGCAGCAGATGGATCCGACTTGGCCGTCAGCAGGTAGACCAGATGAGTCGAACCCCATGAGGATTGACAACGTTATGGCAGCTGTGCGACGTAAGTGCATAGGTCAGTTTTCCCTCCATTCGTGGCTGGTTGAGGCGGTTATGGTCGTGCCGGTAGCATAAATTGATACAGGTAGCTATCTCCTCCCTCCTAGTGGTACACGGTTATCACCCGCCCATATTAGCAAGCCTAACAGACTGGTCTTCGAAGAGGCAGCGCCGGAGATCTTCCAGTACGTCTGCACGAGGGAGCGACTCGTCGGCAGAGACAGTGGGCGATGGCTGTGGCTGAGCCCCTTGACCGCAGCTGGCCCAACGAGCACGCCGACGTTTGATGAATGGTATCGACGTCTCCCCATTCTCAGGTATATCCGCCGTAGGTGCTGTATCTCCGACGAGCAGTACCTCTCTAGCCTCTGTCAAAGAGGCTTTTCTCTGATCGAGTTTGTCACCAATAGCAAGTCGGGAGAGTTTTTCTTCTTCAGTCACGATGGGAAGTAAGCTCTGATAGTGTAGGCCACGACGGCGGTGGCAGCTGCGCTCAGGTTCATGTTGAAGACCATATCGGACGAGGAAGCCGAGACGCTGTTGCTGATGCTCAGGGACTATGCTCACCATGTGACCTCGCATAGGTAGGCCTGCTAGGCAGAGTTGCTAGCTGAGAGCTCTGCTGATGGACTCTGGTTGTGCATAGTGCTGTGGGAGTGCTCGAAGCGGTGGTCTTGTGCCAGTGGTCGTTCCGGCCGACTTAGCTGCTCAGGTCCCTCCTCACGCGGATGCTGGGGCTCTACCGGCTTCATATCGGAGATCGCTACCGACGATGGTTCTTCGTAAGCTTGGAGCGCAATGGCTCATTCCATCGATGTCTTGTGGCCAGGTATCAACCTCAGTATTCGATACCGGCTCCCTAGGGCTGCATGCACAGTATGATTTGAAGGGAAGTAGGTACATGTTGGATGGGGCGTGAGGAGAAATCTTTCCAACTAGCTTTAGCGCACAGCGAAGAATCCACAGTTCAGTCGGCTTAGAACGCTTCGTGAAACGAAGCGTCACACCCCGGCCCCTGGCGCACCCGTTGTGTGCGACGATTTGGGATTAGTGCTTTTGAAGGTACGTCGAAGAACCGCAAGGCTGGTGACACGGAAACGGTGAAAAAGGATCTCAACTGGAGTGAGGCTGGCATGAAGTTACATGTGCCTGATGAATGCAAAGAGTAACTTGCAGTCGAGGATAGGGCGGAGCGAAGCAGTGTTTTTTATCAGTATTTTGATAACGACACACAAGGCTGATGTGGAGTTCCTCGCGCAGCATGGAGTAAGCTGAGCAGAGTGTTGGCAGCTTTATGGCGGTGAGCTCAGGTAACGGATTACTCGGTATTGGTCGGGGTACACGACACTGAGAGCAGCGATGCTGGTGTGCATACGAAGGGCGTCAAGCTACTGCGGAAAGACAGCGTTGAAGAAGCTCTTGCCGATGCTAAGGCTGGTAGGGCTTTGGATCGATAGGGCTCCGTTAGCGCGTTTTATCGGCTGTTATTCCTTCAACTTTGCTGTTTGCATGAGTTAGCTGAGGAGACCTCCGATGGAATGCCCTCCTCTGCACGTCGTCTCGAGCAGGCCACTGGCCCAATGCTGATTACGCGTCCTCAGCCCCGAGGGTGTCGATCGCGCTGTCGTTTTCGTATAGGAGGAATGAATAGATTTGATCCGCGTGAGAAGTTGTAGCATCCTGTAAGGTGAATGCATCTGGTCGATCCTCCACGAACAACTCATTGTCATCCTCCTCATGGCGAACTCTGCGATCCGAGCTCACATCCTCCACTATGCGGCAACATGTCGGCAACGGATGGGTAAGTTCTGCTGCTATGGCGCGGCTCGATGATCATGGGCATCGCTTTCGCAGGTGTGGCGAGGAGTTCATGGCCCTCTTTCTTCAACGAGCCCGCCATTCCGGAGGTAGGTTACTGGTCACGATCCACTCCGATCGAGTACGTCCTTGTTTATCCTGAGACAGTGTTGCTGCTCTGCCTCCTGGGCAGCCCGTCCGATTTCGTAATGATGCTGTTCATGCTAGCGTCCGAGGCGCGGCTTCTGAAGCGGAATATTTATCGCTGTCTCTTCCCTAGGCACAAGTACTTTATCGGCATCATCGACTACCTAGTGCCGTGGAGCCTGAAGAAACGCAGCGAGCGAGTGTTGAACGCGTGCCTCTGTCAAGGTCAAAGCAGCAGCTGTCAGTCTCCTCAAGTGTAGTGCTACTGCTGGTGAAGGGAGTCGGCTGCCTTTTTATGGTTTTTTCATCAGATATGCGTCACGGCAACACGTGTTCTTCGCCGATAAGATGGTTGGCCCTCACGACCACCTCCCGACTGGCGACTCCTCGGTTGAAAAAAGAGAAGTCCGGGTCGAAGAGGTTGCAGTTGGTGAAGCTCCCAATCATAAGAATTGAAAATTTCTCTATCGGAAGTTGCTCCCAGTTTCTTTTTGTACACTACTTTATCATCATGAATACAGTCATGAGCTTGTTGTTGTGTCGGTCATGGTTCCGAGTTGCCGTCAGTCGGGAAAGGCGGTCCTGGGCTCCTCCTGCCTCTCACGGTTCCGGCTCGGGTGGGGCTATCGAACTATCTATGCAATTTGCTTTCGCTTCCACCACTCCAAGTCGTTAGTGAACCTCAGAGGTTTTCTCCCAGCGTAAGTAGCTTCCGCAAGCATGGCTTTCCTCAATCATGTGCTGAAGGCTGTCCACAACGCGACGGGGATAGACTCTCGAGGTCAAGTACACTTGAAGCCGTACACGCCGGTCGTCTCATCAGAGGGTCCTGCTAGTATGCCGACGGTCCAGATCGGTTTTGGTGGTCCCTGGCCCTTCTACGCTAAGGATGGCGAGAAACTGTACGGTCAAGATGGACCGTGGCAGGCTCAGAGTGAGGGCGGTTCTCCTTCTTCCCGTTGAGTCAGCGGAGAAGTCACATGTTCGTATCATTGCGAGCTTTGGTGCGGTACGAATGTAGAGAGCCTCTCCCTTCAGATCCCGACCCCCACACGGTGCATGCCACTAATGCTGCCGCGATGATCAAGGAGATGCAGCGAATGGCCGAGGCAACCGCAGAAGCGACAAGGGCTAGTGGGGCTCATCTCGAACCGCTACATCAAGTCCCAGAGCCGGGAAAGTGAGCACTGTGTTACTTCATCTCGCAGGGGCGTCACCTCGTCCAGGTGTGTCCCTTGGCACCTCAATCTTGATATGCTACGCTTGAGGCAAGCCATGGAGAGGGCGGAGGAGATCGAGAGGGTGTGGGTTAATCTCATTTTCTTTAGTGCTCTCAGCAGTTTGGGGGAGCGCCAAGTGCGTGTTCAGACTCAGCCACGACTTCCACATAGTGCCCTTCGATGCGGGCCTTCTTCCACGGCTCGATCTCGAGGCTGTCAGCGCTCATCCAGCAAGGTTTGATGATGTCCATGGACACGTTCGACCGGCTGAGTTGCAGGCCATGCGCCACCTGCGGGACCATGTTGAGAAGGTCGGCTGGGGGAGATCGGCGGAGCTCCGAGTCGCTACGTTGCGTTTAGCTCTGGACAGAACTGAGATCGGACAAGACACTGGAAGGCCTCGACAAGCGAGCAGACGATGCGATCATGCGCCCCTTCACTGAGATGAAGCTAGCGGCCGACAGTCTATACATGCATGCCAGGAAGTGCCTTTTCCCTCCACACAGACTGCCTGATGCATTCAGCTCTAACATGCAGAGTCTCGTGTCACCAGCCACTCGAGCATTTCTATGCTATCGTCTCCTTGCGTTGTCGGCGAAATGGAAGCTCTAGGTCGCGGCTCCTCCTATTGAACTGCTCTATTGGAAGCAGTACCGAGTCGGTATCGGTCCAACTCGGTCGCCTCTCGGAGCCGCCCGCCCCTACCCACCACCGTCTCTCACCGTCGCGGAATACTCGATCTACGTCCCTGAGTGGAGGCAGGCGTTCTCGAGGCATCTTGTGGTGCTGTGAGTGGTTCACTAGTCTTTCCAGTGTTTCACCATTTGACTATTAGTTTTCACCATGACTAGCTTCGTTGATCGGCTATTTCTCTCCCCTGAGGAGCTTGGAATAGCCACCGAAATCTCCGCCATCACCAATCCCACTACAACTCCGATTCCCCGTAGCGTCACCGTCCGGACTGCCGAGAGCCTCCAGCGGATAGTCGATCCTAGGCTGCAGAGCTACGCCGTGAAACTACTCACCGAGCCCTTCCTGAACGCTCAGGACAGCTGGCGAGGCGTCGTTGGTGTTTGTGCTGTACTCCTTCACTTGGCGAACACTGATTCTTACTTGCCTTGGCTTGACACTATATTGAAACTCTGTAGGGAGATTGGCGATCATTTCGAACACGAAGATGCTAGGGTCAGATCTCTGGTCAGAATGGAGGCCATTGGTGTCGTGAGGAGGTGGGGGAGTGGTACTGCCAACACGCATACACGGGCTGCGACAGTCGGGGTAGAGGGGCCGAGCGTGAGCATACCCACTTGGGACGAGCTCAGTGCCGAAGAGGATTCCTCCTTCGATAAGGTAACCGTCTTCTTCGATGTGGCCTCTCGGACCCGCCTCGGTTACCTTCTGTAGGTTCAATTAGACATGCCGTCTAGTCCAGCGTCCACAGCCTCCGCCCCAGAGAGCATCGACTCCTCCCAGGGCATCGTGAAATCGTCGCCTCCGCGGTCTCGTCGTCGGGCGAGCCTGCTCTGGCAATGGTGCTGTTGTCTCGTGATGTGCCTGAGGTGTTGTCCAAGGCGATGCCGGCGGATGGTCGGATAAGTGAAGATCGCGCTCGAGGGGCGAGTCAAGGAGTTCAATGGATCTCCTCCCTCAGGTGGTCCGGTGACGACTGGAGAGAGCTCCCTACGCGGGGGAGCAGTGACGTTGATTTATGACAAGACAGATTTGTAAACTTGCTTGTGTGCTGTGGTTGCTTCACGTATGTGTTTGCCCTCGCGTTATCGAGACTGGGCGTTATCCAACTGACATAAACGTACACATGAGGGGCGAGAAACTTTGCATGATTTGAAATAGAATGATGATAAGACACATAATACAGGTTCTCGAGTACGTCGTGGCAATTCAGTCGGTGTGAATGAGATCCCGCAGCTGTTGCTTCCAGGCTTCCCCCTTGGTTTCCACAGCGTTCGCCACAGCATGAGCAGGGCTCGTGGACGGCAGCCTCACTATCTCTGGCACCGTCACAGCTCCCGAAGAGGCGAGTGCCTGAATAGAAACCCTTTAGTGGCGCCACTACTGGCAGAACAACGAACGAATGTAAAAAGACAAGGAACCGCTACCTTGTTACCGTCACCTGTCAACCCGGTGAACTCCTAGTTTTACATGAAGGTGACCGCCTCAGAATCGATGTGAGTGCCCTGCGCCGTGTGTCCCTACTTGCATCTTTTCTTCGAGTTTATATTTTCGGACATTATTGAAGGAGGCCGAACCGTTGCACAGTATCCGCTTTACTGTCGGGTTATCCACCAGCAGCTTCGCAATGTCACTGTATTCTGATAAAAAGACCAATCATCGAGAGCTCAGTTTTCCGGACTATCAAACCCGTGGGCGCGGCGGCATCCATCTCAAACTCGAGTGCAGTCGCGAATGCACTGTGGGAAGCGTGGGTTCCTTAGTTTCATCATACTAGCGTTGTCCGGTCATTAACTCCAATTCTCTCGACTACTCGTCACTCTACCCGCTCTTTCATGTTGCGTTCCATCACCACATTCCCTTCGACCCGAGAGTGCACAAGCGTGGGCGTCGGAGGTGAATTCATTCGACTATCATCTCACCTTCACACTGCAGAGTGGCATCAGCACTCCTATGGCGAGTGAACTCCTCACAGATGTCCCACACAGCGATGCCTCTCGCTTTCAAAACATCACAACGAGATTCGGTAGTCCAGCAAGGGGAACTCAGGGTCATCCATAGCGTAGCCTAGGACACCCCCAGAAGTGATTGTGAGGGTTGGCGTAGTACTCTCCCTTCATCAGGGATATCTGACTGGGTGCTGAGCCTAGGATGAGGACGCGGGGGTCCGGGCCGAGGATTGGTGGAAGGCCTGCAGAGCGCAGTACTGCGGCGAAGCACACCGCAAAGACAGCCAAGGGACGTGCTCACCTCGACGCCTCTCGAATAGGAGTCCCTTGCTGATGCCGTTACGTACGGACGTCGGTCTCCTGCTACGACCAGTGCTACTGCCAGGAGACGATATCGTGCTCCTTCTAGATCGAGTTGGTGTAGAAGAGGCACCTGCAGGGAAGGGGAGCTGCGGGGTGAGTAGAGCGGGTACTGTACTCACCTGCAACCACGTCATGGTCTTGATTGAAAGCGTAGGCCTGCAGGCTCGCAAGGAGTGCCGTCTCCTTGGTCAGGTCGATCTCGCTCGAGCCTGGTGCACTACTCATGGTTGAAAATTACAGGGGCTAACGAACGTAGCTACCACTCCGCGACCAGTCGCTCGTGGCACTACTGGGGATGAGCACTGGCCGTCCGGGACCGGGAATGCCTGGTGGCCCCTCTCTCATCCACCTGCAAACACTACTGTTCGCCAGCCGTCCTGCACCATCCCTTCTAAAGAAGCACTGTGTAACACAGAAGGCACGGTATTGTGACAGTGTACGGTTGAGACGTAGAAGGCAATGGTTAATAAATGAAACACAGAACGCTGTAATACACTATAATCGAGCTCAGGGTATCAACATCATCATTCTTGGCCATGAGGGCTTCCCTAATGCCTCCTCTAGCTTTTCCTTCCACACTTTCCCTTTGGTCTCAACGGGGTCGGCCATGGCGTTAGCTGGGCTGGTAGATGGCAACTTAGATATCACCGGAACGGCAACACCACGGCCCTGAGCAGGAGGGCATCAAATGACTCGGGTTCGAATCAATCCCTCATGAGGTATCAACATATCAACCACTACCTTCAGTCGGCCTGGCAGGTCGTACTTTTGCATGCACTCAAAGGAGGCGGTGCCGTTGCACAGAATGTAGCGAATGGAGGGATGCTGCAGCACTAGCCCAGCGATGTCGGTGTACTCTGACGCACAGGAGGACCACGACTGTGTGTGGTGACGAAGGCTGAGAGGCGCTACCTTCACAGTGCAGAGTCGCGTCGGAGCTCTTATAGCGGGTAAAGACGTCACAGATGTTCCACAGGGCAATCCCCCTTGACCGTAGGACTGAGCAGCGCGTCTCAAAGTCGAGCATGGGAAATTGAGGGTCGTCCATTGCGTAGGCCATGACCGCCCAGAAGTGGTTCCGAGGGTTGCCGTAGAACTGCCCCTTCTCGAGTGACATCTCACAGGGTGCTGAGCCCAGTATCAAGACTCGGGGACACTCGCCTACGCTTGGTGGGAATCCTGAACGACGGCTGAGTGCAAAGGACTGGTGACGCCCTCACAGATCCCCAGCCCACCTCGATGCCGCTGCAGAGCCTCCCTCTTCGGTGTCCTCCCTTTGGTAGCTGATCGAGGGCCTCTTTCCGGGACTTAGCGATTTTTCTTTTGCTCTTTTGATAAATTTCCTCGCAGGAGTCCTCGTCGGTGGAACATCTAAGATGGGGACTATGAGGCGGCACGAACAGCTAAGACGACATCACCTTCACGGCCCGGCGGCCCCTCTTCGAACGCGAACCCATCGAGAGCGTCCAGTACATGCTCCTTGCTATCAAGGTGAGTTATCAGCCATCGAAACTGAGCATTGAATTCTACGCGTCCGCGCCATACAAGGGAGCCATTTCTGACTGATGTGGCGCCTCGCTTATCGTGGGCATAACTTTGTTCTTCTATCCTCACTCTCCCACCACTATAACTTCCAACGCAATGATCAAGGATGATGGTAAGATACTGGTACGTTATGATGTGGCTAGTAGTAGTAGCGCTTAGAGCTCCGGCTTAGGCTGCTGCGTCAACAGGACACCGAAACGCTTCTTGACGGTCACACGCTCGGCCGAGTACCTGTCGAGACGAAGCTGACCAGCCCCGAATGACTACACTCTTGACTACTTGTCATCGGGGCTGAATCGGGCAGGGTGGGCACTGAAGGTGGGCTGCTCGCTATCCGAACCTACAAGAAGAGATCCACGAAGAGGCAGGTGGGGGCAGCAGGCCTTACCGTCATTAGCGGGCACGGACTGCTTCAAGGTGTACACACGCTTGCCGTCATTGTCGAGGTAGAAACGAAGCAGCATGGCGGCGAGAGTGGAGGACAACAACTACTACTGAGGGAAGGGCTACTGAGGACCTACAGCCGCAGCGGACGCAAGACCAATGGGGTACATGGGAAACGAATATTGCAAATGTCCAGTCGAATTTAGATGAATCTTACAGCAGCACAGGCCGCAAGCTGGCAGCTATGAAGTCCACCATGAACATAACAGAGTACCGGACGCCTGAGTCAGGATGATCCCGTCTGCTGCTGGGCTTCCTCGACCGGAAGAGGGAGCCTGTAGAGAAGCCCCCACAGTGACCACCAGTCTCTGTTACTGCTGTAACCAGGTGGCCCCTTCCCTTGGCTGCCAGCTGGAGTAGGTCCACGTCAGAGTCGAAGTCCATGGTAGGGTCATCTCGTGAGAAGTACAAACAGGTCGGGATGGTCAGCGTGGAGACGCTGTCGTAGGGCTTGAAGGCAGCAATAGACGGGCCCGTCAGTGGCAGCAAAGCTGTCTCGAACTCGAGGAGGGTCTCAGCCTTCAGTGCCGCTTGACATTGGTCCACATCCGAGTCCCCTGCGGCGCAGCACTGGCGCAGTAGGACCTTGCACCGGGCCAGGAAAGTCGCTCTTAGCGCTACTCGAGTCAGCGGCCCACTTCTCAGGTTTCAAGGGGACATGACCGAAGGCACAGGCGCCGATACCACCCACTGCGGGGGAGGAGGCGGAGGTGTGCTCGTCGGGGCTGGGCTCGGGGGTGCCGGCCTGTTGGTCGTTCGAGGAGGAGGACCGAGGAGTGTAGTGGGCCAGGTAGTCCAGAGCATGCAAGCCGCCCGCAGAGAAGGCAATGAGTCCCTTAGGGAGCGAGACAGGGCCTGAGGGCTGCGGGAAGGCCGGGCGGGGCGTGGACCCCGCGGGTGATGACCGGTCGTCTGGGGACCTCTGGCGAGGTGTTGTCTGACAGAACCGGAGCGACTGAGTGTAGAATGGTCATTCCGGCCTACCTGTTGCAGCAGCTGCTCCCAATTCCTGAGCCGCCTGTCTATGGCGTCCATCGCCTCAGCAATCTCCTTTCGGAACGACGGCCGCAGCACACTCGCACAGGGGGTGAGGCTGCCGCCCCCTCCCTTGGCCGGTAGGGGCGCCACCGTCCCTCCTGCACCCGGCAGGTTGACCACAACACAGGCAAAGCCCAGGGACTGAGGAGAGAGGGCCATGCAAGGCGGGGACAGCCATGGTCTCCTGCGCTCACCTTAGCGTACTGTATGGTCTCTATTATGCAGCCATTAACAAGGGCCCCACCTATACCGTCGTTGAGGATGATGAGAAGGGCGAAGCAGTCCTGGGGCCGGAGACCGCTCCCTGGAGGGGTCCCTCGGTCGTCGATCGGTAACCAGTCAAGCGACACTGTGCGGCCGGTCGAGACCTGAGGGTCGAGTGGGGAGGGCGGAGGTGATAAGGAGGGCCTGGTACCTGTATAAATTCACGCGAGTATTGGCAGGCCCCGGGCAGGGGAGGAGCTGGAGGGGTATGCTCATCGATATTGCCGAGGGGCCTGAAGGGACGGCGTAGGGTGGTGAGGAGAAGGGGCCCTCATGCTACCAAGTGCCGGCCAGAGTCTGCAAAGTACCGCTACCCAGGCACCAAAGGGCAGGGGAGAAAGAGGTAGTGGCGGCGGGGCACAACTCCTAAATCCCGAACACTAGGTTCATCCAGTGGACCTATTCCGTATCTTGCCAGAGTGGAGCTTGGATACTACCAAGATTCGAGTCGACCTCGTCCCCGAGAAATAGACGTAGGGTCGTTGATGTAGCAACATGAAGTAATGCAGAGCCCAGATGGTGAGGGCCGTCCCGAGGAGCATCCATCGGGGGCCCAGGAGGGTGTACAGATACTCCACAGTCCCTCCCACGTCCAGTAGTATATCACTTGCCATAAGGGGGCACAACGGGCATCTGGAGGGGAAGATACCACCGAGGTCGACCTATCGGGATATTTGATCGATTTCAACCTAGATGGAAAGATACGTCCAATTTCGTGGCGAATGAGAGCTCATTCTCTCTTCATTCCGATGCCGACCGAAGAGTCCACGGAAGGGAGATGGCGGGGGAGAGGCTGTGTGCCTTAAGTACTATTACTAGACGATGAGGGCTGTAGATGGATGGCCGCTGTCACGGCAAGTGCAGGGCGACAAAAGGCGGAGCGAAGCGATTCAGGAGTGCCATTTTTGCTAGCGGAGCGAAGCAACTATTTTTGGCGATTTTAGTCAGAACGCATGCTTTGATCGTTCGAATGGTCGCACTAGCAAGGCTTGCCGAGCGGCATGGTGGACGCCCCGGTAAGATGATCGGCCTCGTCCACTATGGGCTGAATAAACTACCAAAGGAGCGGACCTCTCAAGAAGATGCCATCGAGGTCCTCGCTGAGTTCAAGGGACTGGTCGCAGCCCAGGGTTGGGATTGGTAACAGCGGCAATCTTGTGGCCCTGCCCATGGGTTATCAGGTTCAAGGAGGCCGAGCTAACCCCTAGGAACATAACGACGATGCTGTGGTGCGCTCAGAAGGTGGTTGATCGGGCCCTTGGGGGCTGGTGGGAAAGGGAGCTCCCGGCAGTGGTCGCCAGCGGCGTGCTAGATTTGGTATGGCCAGGGTGTGCGACCGAGGGAGGGTATCTTTTGGTATCTTTAGAGCACCTTTAACGTTTTTGACTTGGTTAACCTATCTTATACTCTAGTGGCTTGTGATACGAAGGCATCTACTGCGGCGATCGGCCTAGCCTTAGCCCGACTGCGGACCATCGACTCTGAGACGCTGCGAGAGGAGCTCCTCAAGTAGGGCGCTCGCTTTGGTTCTTATGAAAGACATGGGTAACCTCAGGATACCCCCGCACAACCTCGGTCTGCTGCTTTGGGCGACGGCCAGGCGGCAGCTTTGGAGCGGACCCTCACTTCAGTTCGAACGATTCATTGCGGAGGTATGGTGGACCGCCCTTCAGCTCGCGATTTTCCGGTTTTTCTATCAGTTGATCGCTGATGAGCAGGCTGGAGTCCTTGATCATTTCTCGACACAGAATTTGTCTAATACCCTCTGGTCACTGGCCAGGATACCCACAGAAACGCTACCGGCCTATGATGTGAGCTGGCGAGGGCCGGTCGCGGAGCGGTTGTGCCAGAGGGCACTGGAAAGTAAGGGGGAGGGCCTCAGCCTGGCGAGTAGAGCAGCGGCTTGATACGCCTTGAACTGTGCGTGGGTTTGCCTCGGGGTCGCCAGGACTGCTTCCCCTCTGGGCGAGCGCTTTGGTCATTTCGAGCGGAAATGGTCGCGCGGTTCATGTCATTCCCACCCTCCCATGCCCCTTGCCCCCGGTCAGTTATCGACAGTGCCTCCCCACAGCACCTATCGACCATGCTCTGGTCTCTGGCTAACCTACTGCCTTGGACTGGTCCCCGGGCCCGAGATCTTGCGGAGGCTCTCAGCTCCCGAGCTCATCTGGCACTCCATCGAGGGGTCGACGTGGGCCTGGCGAATGGCCTCTGGGGTTGTTCGGTGAGCCGTATCTTGTAGGAATCTTTGCTGTGCGCAGGTCGGCATACAGGTTTTAGCTGCCAATGGTATGGTATCTTTGGCTGCCTGCCATCATGCTTGGGAGGACAGCCAACGACTCCTGATGAGGATAGCCCGGTTGAGCTCTTCGTGCATCGGCACCATCGCTCGAGCCCTCAACGCAATAGGCCGTAGGTCCCCCTCCTTGGGGTCTCTGTGGTTAGCTTTCGTCCCCAGTGTGCCCGCCTCCAGCCAACACCCTGCTCTGGTCGGCAACCCTAGACCGAGCTAAGGTGCTCGCTGATCGCTACGAGGAGATGGTCGGAGACCCTGCTGACATGATTAAGGTTGTGTAAGCCCAGGCCTGCTGGTGGGTGCGTCATGATGCCCTCTGAAGGTATTTCGCGTCGCACTCCTCGCCAGTGGACGCGGCTGATGTTCTCGAGAGCTTCGCCCTCGGCTGGGGGGAGGAGAGGCGGCGGCGGCGGATATGCGACGCTTCAGCAAGCAAAATTTGATTCGGCTGGCGGTTGGTATGGCGGGGCTCCAGGCCGATGATGCCCTTCGGTTGCCGCCGAGACGGTAGCATGTTTCTGACAAGGTTTCTTACTGTCGGGAAGGCCTCGTGTTGGCGGATGGCGAGCGTGCATACCAACTTTCCCCAAATCGTCAGGATTTGTTAATTCGGTACATATCATCTGGCATGACCCCCACGGCCTCTGTTGGCGATCCACCAGTGGCTGCTGCTGCTGAGCGTCCTTGCTTCGTTGATGAGATGTTCCCTATGCTTCGCTCCGCCGACGGCTGCCGCCTTTTTGACTTCCCGATGCTGCCTTACCTGCCGAAGCCTGAGCCTCCTCCGACCCCTAAGGTCGAGAAATCTGAGTGGGAGATCAAGGAGAGCAAGCGTGTCGAGGCGCTGTTCGCTAAGTACGCGGCGGAGTACAAGAAAAAGAAGAAAAAAGCGGCAGCAGCGGCGGCAGCGGCCGGAGAAACCGGAGAAGGAAAAGAAAAAACCACAGGGTGAAGTACGGCCGCCTCAGCTGGTCGTCCATCGTGAACCCGAGCCGGGCCGAGGCAGCACCAGTATGTTCTGCGCCAACGGAGCGATGTAGGTCCTGCATGCCTCAGGGTGTATGTTGAATATGCTTCCCTCAGGCTCTTGGCTAGAGTATCACCACCGAGACCTGAGCACGAGATGGACTGCGACTCTGACTTTGCCATTGGTAGCTTCATACCATCTCCATGCAACAGGAGCCTGGAGTATCATGTCTTGGACAAGCTCGGGGAAGGATCGTTTGGCAACGTACTGCAACTAGTGCTATCACACTGGGACGAATCCTGGAAGGCCATCTTCCCTCTTCCCAGGTCTACCTCTGCTCCATGAGCTCTATTTATCGAGGCTATGCACCCAGGAAGGTGGCAATGAAGGTTCTCAAGAATAATAGCAGGTAGTGGTGGTAGTGAGCGATGCTCATGACCCATCACCATCATGCAGGCACTTGAAGCATGCTGTGTTCGAAGCCCGTGCGCTTGAAGTCCTCAGCAGAGCCTTCAATGTAACCAAGCCTGTCTTTGAGCGAGAGAGTAAGTGTGCCTGCCTGAGAGTGGTGATTCATCCTCCTCATCGTCAGAACAAGAAACTGCTATAGTACCACTCACGAGCGAAGACATGCCGGAATTTGAAACCCCCTTCCTCGAGTACTTTGATAGCTTCGTCTTCAAGTGCCGCCCGTGCATCGTCGCCGAGTTCATCGACATGACACTGCTAGAGTAGGTCTACGAATCGATCATTAGGGCGAGCGCTTTATCGTACCCTTCTTTCGTGTCAGTATGATCCGGCAAACCTGTGATGGAGGAAGTGCGCGAGGTGGTCAGAGCGTCTGGGGCGATCATCGGCCGGGCCTTCCTTTGGAGGTGGTAGCACATATCGGGGAGCAGGTGATGCAGCAGATGGTCCTCATGAGGCTACTGGGCATCGTCCACTGTGATGTGAAGTTGGATAACGTCCTGATAAGGTCAGCTCCGGACGGTGAGCCAATATGGAAAGTGGAAGCGAAATTAGCCGACCTTGGTTGTGCTATGTTCGAGCGAGATCCGATACACAAGCACGTCCAGAGTCGCTACAACCGGTCGCCTGAAGCGATTCTGGGATTACACCCGTACGGCTGTGCGATCGATATGTGGTCCATCGGGTGTATGTTCGTGGAGATGGCCACGAGGCAGCCGCTGTTCCAGAGCGTGGACGAACTACACCAGCTCAATGTCATTACAAGCATGCTAGGGCCGATACCCTTTGAGATCCTCAATGACGCTGTTATCAGAGGGAGGGGGGAGAGGATACTGGATTTTTATGAGAAGCTGGTGATAGTGGAGACGGCTTATTATGGCGCTGACGGGAAGTTCATAAGCTCCGTCCGGCACATTGAGGGTGGACAAGCTAGCTTTATTAGAGGGCAAGAGTGGCCTTTGCCGCTGATGTATTATAGTATTAGTAGCACGCCTTCCCCCTGGCAGATGCTTCTGAATTATGAGATGCCGGGTCGCGATTTCCTGGAGCAATGGTGCTATGTACAGAGGTGGATTGGGCTAGAGGAAGCCGCGGTCCATCCTGGCTTACCTCATCACGCCATGCAGAGGAGAGCGCCGGCATACAGATTGCGGTTCCCGGGAGAAGGCCCTGAGAGTAGAATCAATATTGTTACTACAGGGCCGGAGGCGAATGGTGGCGATGAACTGACGGTGGAGGCATCGCATATGATGACCAGACCGACAGGAGTGGCGGCTGTGCTGCAAGCGAAGAATGTGGAAGGGGCGAGTAAGGAGAAGAGCAGGATGGAGCGGAACTGGTCGGAGGCTCTGGCTGCTTGTTTCACGTGGGCACCTGAGGATAGAATTACGCCGGCGCAAATGCTTAGCTCGCCGTTTATTACAGAGGCGAACGAGGTTGATGAATCAGGGAAATTTTGGAGAGAGAAAACTGACACTGAAGTGTTGGAAATGTTCTATGGTGAAAAAGACGGCTTCTTGAGGAAAGCCGCGGAGAGGATGGTCGAGAAGGATGTTGTTGTTGAGACGTTTGAAGATTTCAAAAACTACTTAGAGGAGGTGGGGTACCGCTGGACGAAGGAGTTTAGGCGCTTAAGGAAGGCGATGCCGGAGCATGGGCAACTCCCGCCGAGCTATCCGGGCTTGGACTTTGGACCATTAACGGGCGTTGATGAGGACATGGAAAGTGACTTGTCGATATCGACTGAGGATTGTAGTACCAGCAATATCAATACTGTTACTGCCGGGCTGCCGATGCCTAGCCCGGTCAGGGGCAATCTGAGCTGCGGGTGGTAGTAGGCCGCAGTCCCATGGCCTGTGTTACATTACCAGTACATGTTTGATGATAATATCAGAAAAAACAAAAAAAACAATGTAAAAGAAAAAAAAGCAGAATTTGATGAACCATTGTTCACCGCTGTAAGAGTGTATATTTATAAGTACGACAAAGTGGACTGCATCCTGGCCACCGCCGCCGCCCATCCTTCGACAAAGTGCCTCTCACTGCCTTCGCCTTCGTCATGGGGTTGTTTTTGACGCTTACGCAATGTTGTACAATTGAGGAAGCTGCTGCTGCCTTTCGGTGATTGATTGAGTCCCCCTTGGGCGTTTACCTGTTACTATTGCGGCTGTCGCTGTTACTGCTGCTATACTCTATAGAATCCTCAAAAATTTTCCTGCCGTTTGTCACGGTCCTCGGCGGCGATTAGTCGGGGACTGATCGTTGTGGTGGTGGTGATGGTGATATTTTGAACATGGCATGTGCATGTTTTAAGGAGTGGAGGGGTACTTGCAGCCTTGTTGTGTTCACGTCACTTAATAAAGGAGGCTTCGCGTTGGCTAAGCAATGTATGGAATGCCGATCGGGCCGTCCCTGCCCATCCTCCCTGACTTGGTAGTGGTGGGGCTGTCAGTTCAGTGCCTCCTTCCGCCCCCCTTTCGTTGTCCATCTCATGACATGGCGAGATGAATGCAAGAAGGTCCGAGCAAGAGTCGAGAAGGCCGATCGAGGATACTTCTTTGTAAAACCAGTGATAGAGTGTGAGCTGCCTGATGAAGTGAAACGACGGTATCGATTGGTAGAAAGGGAAGGGAAGATATTCCGCACAGCGAAGATTTTCACGGCTCAGGCTATCAGCAGCCCGATGGACTTGCGGACGGTGGGAGAGAGGCTCGAGAATGACCCGCTCTATTCGTCTCACCGCTTTGAGGAGGATATGAATCTCATGTTTTCCAATTGCTTCCTGTTTAACACGCCCGGAGAGTATGCCCACACCGAAGGGAAAAGGTTGAAGAAGTTATTCGATACGGCATGGAGGACAGCGAAGGAGCGGATCAATAGAGGTGCGACTCGACAGCTTCCGGAAAACGCGTTGCTGGAAGGTCGCCTAGGCAGCAACAGTTTTTTCGAGTACACAGGAAATCCTACATATCTGTCATGCTAGACCACAATACGAGTCACAAGTGATTCACTGACATAGGGCGTGTTAAACGGGAGGGACCCATTTGTCGGATAGATTCTGAGAAGGCACCGAGTGAGAGGACTGCTCGGAGTGGAACGCGGAGGCGTGCACCGTCCTCGACTGTGTCCTCACCGCAGTCTCGTCGCTCCTCCAAACGCGGTAGGGCTGAGTGCTAGGTGTTGGAGAGGAGTTCAGGTATCCTCATCAGGTGGCCGGACACAGGCTACTCGCAGTACGAAGAAGACTGCTGCGGGGAACAAAGGGGGACGGAAAGCTTCCGAGGGCGGTAGTAGAAGACGGGGGTGCTCTATATTGGATTATCGGGGTTGATCGCCCTTACGCATGCTCGTCTATGGTGTGATCAGTATGTCAATGAGGAATGCTTTGACGGATGGCCGAGAATTTTCATGGGTTGTTCAAGACTAAGGAGCTATACAGAATCTCCCGTCAATTCACGATCTGAGAGTCCTGAGGCGTGCTCTGAAAGCGGGGAAGGATCGCCCGTTCCAGACGATTGGGTAGGGCGAGCGAGTTTAAAGGTGACTTTAATGTGTTCATAATTCCTGCTTGAGCTATAACTATTTACGCGAGGGTGAGAAGGCGAATGAAAAGCGTAGGTGAAATTCGGAAAAACTTGGTATGTTTTATTATTCATGTTTTATTCCATCATCACGAATATTGCGATCACGTGTTTTCACCACTGCTGAGCTCACTACACCACTTTGACGGGGTACGGCTATGTTCAGGACCGGTGACGAGCGGGGCTGCCTCTTCCTCCTCCTCTTCAAGTAGTGCTTTTCCCGACACTCTTCCCTAGCGACTCTACACCAGTGGCTGCGAAACCTGCTGACATCACTGAAGTCACGCGGCTCACGGCCAACTGGCATCGGACGATTAGGGTCATCTATCGTGCGGTTAAGTAAGGAAGGGGATCACCGGGCCACGCCGCGATCGAATGAAGTATTGGTAGTATGAAATTAGCGAAAAATTTTGGATGGGGTGAGGACCGATGGAATGCTATAGCAGCGTTATTCGTCTGCGTATCTAAAGTTGACGCTGGCGTATCACAAAATATCTGTAGAAAATCCCTACGCTCATGATGAAAGCTACATCCAAATTTGGCCTAGGGCAAGATTGATTGATCGAAAGTTCGCATCTCGATAGAATATCTGAGTATTATGAGATATCCCAGCATGAACATTATATAAGTCGCAGGGTATGGTTCCTGTGCGTCTGTAAACGCCTTGTTCCTTTGTGTCCCAGGAACCATAGCGATGCTTACGTGTTGGAGTCGCCGGTGGTGGAGCATCCAGCGGTCTCGATGGAGGAGAAAGTGAAGTACCAAAAGACGATCAAACGGCCGATGGATTTACGAACTGTTGAGGTGAGCTACATAGCCATAGTCGAAAGATACTCCCAATGCGATACTTCTTCGACTCGTGTAGCAATCTCGTATGAAACGTGCTACTATCGTCTGGACAACCGGCATTCGTTCGATTCGCTCATGTCCATTGAGCGAGGGCGATGCATTCTCAACAGTGTTGAAGGGAATTAACGATTCGTTATCTGTCGTATCGCTGGCATCATGAGGTCGTTTTCGATTGGTCTACTCTGAGTGCTTGGGAATTGTCGTCCTTCTCGACGTGTCCTCTCACCATTGTGATCTGGGTGAAGGACTGTGGGATGCCGTATCTTCACCGTGATACTTCTTACCTTTTCTCACCGGTGGATTTTTCGTGTTTCCATCAGGAGAATCTCGAGCTCTTTCCGCGTCCGATAGACTTCCACAATGACATGATGTTGATATTCTCCAACTGCGAAGAGTTCAATGGCGAGAAGCCGATAACGGAGATGGCCCGAGCGATAGAGCGGCATTATCTCAAGCAGTGGGCGTACAGCGAGAAGGAGTAGGTCTTTTGCGCATCGCTCCGCTAGAAAATGTCATTTTCCTCCTCAGTGTTATGGAGTCCTATAACGCCGCGTTGGCTCTCGGATATGAACCTTTGCTTGATTTGTGGGAGGAGTGGAGACATGAGTCGCCCGTGCTCGATCTTGAAACTGTAAGATACGGCGTTTGCCTACTGCGGTTGGTACAGCTAGCTGCTCTCCTTCCGACCTCATCGGAAAATCTCCGCTATCACCTCATCAACCTAAGACTCTTCCGTGGCCTCTGGTTTTTTCTTTCTAATTTCCACTTTGTACTGTAGGGGTGGAACGAGCGGAACGGAATTTACCTGTCGAATTTACCTTTTCGAAAAGTCCGGTTTTACACGACGCGACTACGTTGCCCTTATTCGATCGGCCCTGTCCCAACGCCCGCACTCCTGACGAATGTAGCGCCACGGCGTGGGGCGCTTACGCTATTCTCGCAAGATAAAGCGATTGTGTGAATTGAGGCGTACGTTTGTAGGGAAATGATGAATAAGGACGATGTTCGTTGTGGCATCATGCTGCCGCTCGTCGTGGCTTCTAATAGCCATGGGTGGAAATGAAGGCGTGTGATTTCAGGGCGAAGTGGTGCCGGCAAGAAGACGTCATCACGGCGCTCCACCGCAGTTGTGGAGAGTATCCTCCCCTCCGAAGGACTTCCAGAAGGAGACCCTAGAGTTCTTCCCGCGTATATCACGACCGCCTCCGCCACCCGAACACGGAAGACGTGCCAGTAACGGTGCATCACCTAGGGCGTCCGATCCGTCCCAGAAGGAGCGAACAGCGAGCGGCAACCGTCCCATCATCCGGAAGCACTGGCGGCAATTGCTAGGCGCAGTGGTCAAGCAGCTGCAGGACATTCCCCAGGGTTGGTCATTTTTGAAGCCGGTACACAAGTACACGGACATTCCGATTGAAAACCGCAAAGCTTACTACAAAACAATACAACGGCCGGTCGATTTGGATTCTATCGCGCATAATCTGGATCGGTATCCGAGCCCGAAGGACTTCGTAGAGGACCTCGAGCTCATGTTCGACAACTGCTTTGCTTTCAACAAGCCTGGTGACGATGTCTATATCGCGGGGTCTCAGCTGAGGAAAATATATAGAGAAAGCTACGACTTAATGCGAGAGCAGATCGAGGCCAGTTATGCAGCTGAGTTGGATGAGGGCACGGCTTCGAAACCGGGGGAGTGGAAGTTGCCCAGGTTCGATCCCGAGCCTCCTAAATTTGAGGTGACGAAGGGCTGGTGGGCTAACGCTGAGGAAGGGACGCTGAGGAAACGTCCAAGAGAGCAAGATGAGCAAGTTAACGACGAAGTAGAGGCTGCTTCACCAGCCGATGACGATGGGGAGGCGTTGAGGAAACGAGCAAGAGTGCAAGATGGGCAAGATTCCCCACAGGAGAGCAAACGTGTCGATGAGCCGTCGCCTAGTGCGAAGGTCTCACCCAGCTCTAGTGAGTCCGGCACCGTCAAGGGAAGTGAAGGAAGGAGGAAGAAAGGCAAGAAGGGAAAGAAGACGGGGGAGAAGCATAAACATAAAGGGAAGGATAGAGAGAAGAAGGGAGGGAGTAAGACGAAGGGGAAGACGGATAGTGATAATGAAGGGCGGGTAGGGAAAGAGGGTGCTGATACTGTGGATGAAGCGCGAGAGAAAGTTGTAGCTAGGCTGTTGATGAAGGAAGAGCGGAAGAACAGTGGCTCTGAGGAGAAGAGAGGATTGGTAGTTGATAGGTTGGTAGAGGAGGGAAGAATCAGCAGGAACAGCAAGGCGGGAAGGATAAGAGGACTGTTGGACGGGGCAAGGCTGTTGCTGATGATGAGAAGGGGAAGGCCGGCGAAGGGTTGGCGGATATGACAAAGAAGGAGAAGCTTGTTGAAGAGAAGAAGAGTGAGGGCGACACCGTCGTGGCCAAGGCCAAACGAGTCGGGAAGAAGGGCACCGTTAGGGGGAAGGATGAAGCACGTCGAGGAAAGACTCGAGCTAAGGGCAAAAAGGGCACGAAAAAAGCAGCAGCCTCGCCTACGGCTTCTGAAGGGGCTGTTGAAGCATCTCCGGCTAGCCCGAGTTCTCCGTCCAGCTCGTCCGTCGGAGAGGAGAGGGAGGCTGAGGCGAACCAACCTGAGCCTGCCGCATTATCAGGCGAGCAGAAGGTGTCGTCCCCTCTAGGGAGTAGTACTAGTCCGAGCCCCAGTGCCAGCAGCTCCGGCGATGACCTCGCCCCTATATCTTCTCTCGTATTCGATAAGAACTCGGAAGCGGAGAAGAAGATGCAGAGTATCGCCTCCAGCTTTCACGCGGCGATGGGGAAGTCTGAGAAGCCGCCACATGGCAAGAAAAGAAAGAAGCGGGAGGCTGCATCTTCCCGGCCCAACCGCTCCGCCTCGCCTTCCCCCTCTAGCTCGGAGGCATCCCCTGCTGCTAGCAGTCTGAGGAGCCCCTCTCCTTCGGAGGACGAAAAACAGAGTAAGTCGATGCCGAATTGGACCCCTCCGGCACTGAGACTGGTGGCAGGCTCTAAAGGAGACAAGAAGGCAAAGAAGAAGCACCGGCATCATCACCATCATCATCACCATAAGCGCTCTACGAAGAAACGACGTCTGGAATCAGGGGGACTCTCCTTCACCCTCGGAGCTCTGTTCCTCCTCGCCTTCTGAGCTCGCCTCACTACCGGTGAGAGGTCTACCTCCCTCGGGAGCCTTCAGGGGATTCTGTATGAGGAGCGCTCGCATGTGGATCCCGCTTCAGTCGCCATCTTCTTCTGAGAATCTCTCATCTCCACCAAGCCCCTCGACCGAGACCATCGTGACCAAGACGGGCTCATCTGCAGAGGAGAAACCATCCGCCGCCGAGACCCAGCGTGAGTATCGCGAACACCAAACACCACTGGCTTCCAAAACGCATGTGTCACGGGTGAGCGCCCTTCTGTCAGCAACTCCACCCGCGCCGCCACCCCCGGCTTTAACGCTATCCATCCCTTCCAAGCGAGCGCAGAGTAAGAAGGCGCTGCTCAAGACGCAGCAGCCCGTTCTATCCGTTGTACAATTGCCTGCCATTACTCGCTCTGCAGACATCTCTGTGTCCTCCCCGAGTAGAGCTGATGCTTGTGGTAATATGGACGCCAAGGGCACAGGAGCTGAGTCTCCGAAGCTGGTAGCCGTAGAGAGCGGCGAGAGTCCCGAGGAAGACCTGTTCGGTGAGCCCATCAAAGGTGAGAACTCCCTCCTAGGGGCTAGTGACGATAAACGCTTGTGGATACCAAGATTCGCCTCACTGAAGCAGCTTCTCGGTACCGATCGCAGCCGTACTCGTTTTCGCTTTTCCTCAGCTACTGCGACCGATGAGGATGCTGCCACTGTTGTCACACCACCAGAGGCAGCTGGGGCCGCTGTTAAGGCTGAAATGGGTGGAGCTACGGCCGGAGCCAAAGATGAGGTCTCCTCGACCACCGCCACAGGAAGAGCCGCAGAACAGAAGAAGAAGTCGATCGTGGATGCTTTCGCGTCACCCCCTTCTGCGAAGAAGGCGAATAAGTCCCGCACTTCCCATAAGCCCAAGGTGAGCCTCGTTCTTTCGTTGGCTCATCGTCCGGGATGGCGTGTCCCGCTTCTGTTATGCGAGGCTCTGTGGCCTACTCAACGGTATCAACGCGTTCAGGGAGTATCCAAGAACTCGCGTCACACAACCGCCGCACGTCCGTCGACACCGGAAACACCAGGCGAAGGACCAGCAGGGGGCTCGGTTTCCGGAGAAGAACACGAATGGCGATGGTAGACCGCGGCGGCCGGCAGCTCCCTATGCGGTCGTACCACTCCTTCTGAACTAGGTATCTCAACAGAATCGTTAGCGCTGCTCGTAACACCAAGGATCCCGTGTCCGGTACTAAGATATGCTACATCTTCGACAAGGCTCTTTTCAAGTAAGAGGTTGCCCCTATGTTTCGGACCGGCTCACTTTTGGGCGTCGTCTCGGGTGGGCGAGTGAGTTTCGTGATGGCAGATACGGTCTCGAGGAAGCTGTCGTGAAGGATTATTATAACATTATTAAAGAGCCCGATGGACCTTGGCGTCGTTAGAAAGCGAATTCCCCTTTACCCCAATCCAGAAGAGTTCAAGAAAGACATGGACCAGATCTTCCACAACTGTTTACTCTACAACAAGTAAGCATCCGACTTCTGCCGTTATGCTCAATTCCTTCATCAGGATCGGTTCGGATGCTTACGGCATGGGCGTTGACGTTCAGAAGTCCTACCAGGCTGCATGGTGAGGCTTGCCATTCGCCTCGTACTGTTAGCGTCCAAGCAGGGATACGAATCAAGAGGCGCTCATGGCGGCGTTCGAGGGCTCTTCGGACTCGAAAGAACAAGATCGGCTCCTAAAAGATTACGAGGCTAACCGGGTAATGCCGGAACTCCCGCAGCCCGAGGAGCCCACTCGGAAGGTGAGTCCTTTGTGTTCTACTGCGAGTGGCTCGCGTGTTCTCTGATGATATCCCTGTCTTAGAGCTCGTCGAGGAAGCACCATGAACCAGAGAAAGCTCGGCGGTCGGTAGGGTCGGAGAAAGCAGCTTCGGTTGCGGATGATAAACCTGCTCCGACGAAGAAGACGGGTAGCAGGAAATCGACCAAGGCGACCAAGAAGGAGGCGGCGGCTCTGTCGCGCGTTGAACCAAAGGAGGAAGCCCTTGGTTCTCTTCCCAAAGTAGGCCTCATCTTTCTCACCAAATTTCGTTTGGTGAGCCTTGAACTCGAACCCTCAGATCGTCGCAGCGGCTCCGAAGGCTACTGAGAAACCGTCGAGTGGAGTGAGAGTTGGTCTTGGGTGGACGCCGAACTTCTCCATGGACTCCAATGCACTTCGCAAGATCGAGTCTCGTCGCCCTCAACATCGACGGCGGAGCCTTCCTGCCCTCCGGTTTGCCGCAGAGCCAGAGCTCGTAGATCTCTCGCATTTACCTAGCTGGACGGGACCTGAGTGCTGAGAAGCAAAGCCGCCGAACGCAAGAAGTACCATTTACGTCTAAAGTTGATAAAATTGATTTATACGCGGGTCCCTTCTGTGTGATGACAATCCATCGGTCGGGTCCCTGTGACACTTAACTGTACACTAAGCAACTGAATGGAAGCAAGTCGATTCATCGACTGTTGCGTTTCAACATGAGCCGTTACTAGCCGGAGAGGACCGTCGATGCGGCCGTTTCGGAACGCCGAATCATGTGCGATAATCGCGATTATGTATGAAGCAGTCGCAATGATTCCTGTCCTCGCATCGAACACGGCCAATCCTTCTCAGTGTCTTCCTGCCTCGTCTGAGTATTTTCTACCTAAGGCTCTCCTGCTCGCCCCGCCCTCCTTTCTATCCGTCACCTCTCACATGCATCGTTGTCACCTGAGGCCTCACTGAGTCTTTGTCGCAATATGAACTTTAATCTTTGCTCCTCAAACCTGCAGATAGGGATTCAAAGGCCTCGACGGTGAGATGACACCCACCGGAAAGCACTTTCCTTACCACACCTTACGCAATTCAATATGATGCGCACACCATCGTCACTAAGGACCGAGGGCTACCCAGTAGTTGAACGTGATTCGTGACTTGGAAGCCTTGTGGGAACTTCTCGATCGCTGCCTTCAGAAATTAATCTTAGGATGCAGATCCGCATTAGAAGTTCATCTTCATGTGTCTTAGGGCAAGCACCGTCATTCGTGAGCTTCACGTTACGCGAATCATGTAACCTCCGTCTATGCCTAGCCCCCGGATCACGAAGATGTGCAATCCGCCCCGGACCATCCGGAAGGCACCCTGGGAAATCTCACGGCGTTGGCTCCTCACGGGTGCTCACGAGTGGGCCCCTGACCCAGCTAACTCGAGTGTCTACAGTAGGCAGGCGAGGTAACTCTCTCACATTGGTGACAGCTTGTCAGCGGCGAATGCTTCCTCTGCACATGCGTGCCCGCCAGTCGCGCCTCTGACACAGTGGGTCTGTGTAGCAGATGTAATTGGAAGAGTTCAAATGATGGATTGAAGAAACCTTGATACAGAAGAGTAGTCTAGCTCTATGGTTATGAGTGAAACTGGCAGCCCCTCTCTTCTGTTTTGTGATCAGCCGCGGGGACACTAACCACCCCGGCTAGGACGACACGGATTCTCAACGGGACAGAACGCGTCCAAGAGGAACTTAATGGGTAACTGATCTGTTGTGCACAAAACGTCACATGGTACTCCTCCCGGTGAGGAGTAGAGTACATACCATGAAGTCAGCCGTGAAAGCATTTCCTGTCCTACCCAAGGATGCCTGCCACTCACAGGGTGCTTCGTTGCCTTTCACTCGTGAGATTCTCCAGGAGACAGCTCCTCCGAGGATGTGCTCGCGTCACGAGTCGCGTGCAAGCCGGGCATTGAGGACTTCGACTTGTCTGCTCACTTGGTTACCCTTCTCGACTCATGCTGACGACTCTAATCACGGCTACGGCTATAGCATTCTGCGTGGGTCAGGTGGACCCTGAGGGAAGGGACATCAGTATATATGGCTGGTACCCTTTCCCTGGCTCGTTCGTTTACGAGGACCCTGAATCTGATCTGCGCTTGATCTACAACATAACAGAGCAGGGGAAAGTCAGGTACGGCATCAGTTGCGTTGACAGCTTCGAGGATGGTCCCTTCGCCTTTCCTTGCAACTGCCGCAGGACGCCAGTAGACAGCTGGTTCCTTGATCTCGACTACCGCTTCATGGATCCACCTAACCCTGACGCTCCTCCGTCCTTCGACTCAGGCATCGAGGGCCTCTTCAGTCACTCGGGAGCTGTCTGCCTCTCCCTGAACTTCGTTGCGGGTGACCTCGACAAGTTCACGCCCAGTTCACCCGACTCTGCTACGGTCCAACTTGAAGGAAACACGGTAGAGCTCACTCGGTATGACTCGCCTCTGACGGAGGGTACTTTCAGAACCTACCCGCCGACTCTCTTCGATGAGTGCTCCGAGGCCTTCTTTGAGTTTGAAGTCACTCAAGGAGGCTCGTTGGATATCACCTGTTCCAATGGAAGGTCTATCGACATCACGGTCGCTCAAGGCCCCTTCCCCTTGTTACAGGAAGAGCCCGGGAAACCGTACAAGATCGACTTTGGAGAAACTCGACCCGGCTTCCTCGACACGGTGAAGGAGCAATGCGGACTCTGCTACGAGATTAACGACAAGGACATGGAAACGCTTGGCTTCTACAACGAGGGCATTCATATCGACATTGCGAATCGGAGGCGGTTCTTAGAAAGGGCCAACTGACGGCCACGTCTTGTCAATAACTCAAGTGCTAACCTTGAGGATAAGCGTACCTTTTGTAACTCCAGTGTCCGATATGAGCTCGAAGCTTTCATTAGCATTCTCCGCTCTTAGAAATTCGTTCGCTTCGAATCGTTATGATACTTATCCTTCGTTTTTCTACCTTCGCGTCTCAGGCAGCATTAGCCTTCTGATACCCAATGGAAAAGCCATTGGGAATTCAATGGTCTCTATTTCATCACATCTGCGTGTTTATAGTTTCGAGTGGGTGGTGGCAATGACCTCTGTTCCAAGAGAGAGAGAACGCTCGTTTAGATTCTATAGACCTTTCCGGACCATACTATAGAGCCGTAACAGCATCAGCTACGCACCTATTCTAGTTCTTGGAACACAATGTGACCAGAAGGAGGAAGGAGCGAGGGAACAGAGGCCTGTAACTCCTCAGCCTCGTACCAGCAGTGGGAAGTTGCCACTTCCCATGCTCAAGGCTCAGAAGGCTACAGTAGATCATGCAAGGAATAACAACACTGATACCAAGATGCCTAATACGAGGGGATGGCATCAAACTCACGAGCCTCTGCCAATGAGAATGTCTGCCTTCGGTAAGAGGGAGTCTAAGCTAGGGTATGGACTTTTCGAGTCTCTTTGTCTTTTTGAGAGATGATGCTTGTGGTGGTCGACACACTGCGGGAAGCGCTAGTGTCTCGTGGTCGCGCACGGCCCCCGCAGCTGTGGAAGCGGATTATGCCGGGAAGAGAGGACGTGGCCGGCTGACGATGACCTCGCTATGAGAGCGACATTCTTCGGCTTGATGGACAGGGCCTACTTAACAGGCTGAACTAATCCCCCTCAGATGGTACATCGGTGCTAGTCGTCCTAGGCCGTACTGTCGAGGTTCGACTTTAAACTCACATACACCGAAACCATTGCGACGTCGTCGATCCGAGAGTTAGGCTTCATACACCACTGCGCAGGGAGGGCCGCGGTTCAGAACGAGGAAGCGATCTTGGGCTCTGTGCCATGGCCGCCGTATCGATCTATGTCGATCTATATAAGAGGCTCCGCGACACGGCTTCGGCAATTCAGAATTTCGGGAGAGGCACTGACGACAGTAGGAACAATTAGCGTTTGACCAAACCGATAGGTGGATATAAGCCCGATATAGGAAAAAGGGGAACTTGGAGAGTAGCCAACTCGCAGAGATCGATCAACTTGATGTGTACGCATACACGGAGGGGCGCCGGCCCCTGACGGCTCTGCTGGTAGCTCTAACATGGAACCTAGTCGAGACCTTCTCCTCCGGGCCCGGCTTTGCTGCGGCTTGCTCTCACGGCAGCGAGGTCATCTCGCGAGGCTAGGGTCAGCGGAACAATTGCTCTGAGAATTGACTCCGATGACGCTTTGCTCACAATCGCTAGAGTGACGCAGATTGTTGGGGGGCATACGGAGTCGAGCGGTTCATTGGCGATAGCTTATTAGCCGTACAAGGGACGCGAAGGTAGGGCCGTTACCGGAAGCCTGTCCTATGCAACTCCATAAGCCCAGCCGAGTGCCGGGTTCCCGGTGAGTCCCGACTCAGCGAGAGTCCGTAGGGACAGCTCCCCTCCGAG
>JABANP010000527.1:0-36023 GCA_013115135.1 Perkinsus olseni
GTGTTATGAGGGTTGTGTTGTCAGTGGGTCGATAACGGATTCCGTATAAATCACACACAGTTCCTTTGGGCTCCTCAACGGGATGTAGAATGTGCTCAGAACCGTTGCTTAAGCTCCTTGCTTTCGAATGCATTCCAGAAAACATAGCCCTCGAGGGAATGTTAGGCTTTCTGCAGAGAATTTCCGAGAAAATCGTCATGAAGGATCCCTGTGCGTGCGATATTGTACACAACCGTTTCGTCCACCGACTCGTGTATCGTGTTAATTGATTACTGTTTCGCGTAGATTTGCGGCTCTTAGCCGCGTATCTTTCTCGAGCCCACCCTCAAACACCCGGGAGGAGACCGAACACTGGCACTCCATGGCACTTCGGGCAGGCGTGGTTTTACTACGTTCGTCGAGCGGTTTGGTGGAAATACTCAACGAATCGTTTCACGCTGCTTTATGATGAGCAGATGGTCTCTGGCCCGAATTACGCATTTGTGACGGTTCAGGTCTTTTCACAACCATTCTCGCGTACCACCTCTCCCTAACTCCCGAGAAGTAGAGCGGCTTTCAGGTATGGTGCAACGGGAAGGACGCACTTCGAAGTTCGAAACCGTCAAGCGAATGCAGCTGAACCTCCGGGTTTCGGGGCTTGTAATGATGCGGGTTTTATTTCGAGTAGCCTTCATACGTTGGAGTCTCCAACTTACAGGATCTAAGTAGATTTGTGGCACCCAGCGGGTTTCATTGAGACAATGCGCGGACAAGATCCTGTGCGCAATGAAGTTCACAGTCGAAGTCGCAGTACTTGAATGTTGACGGCCGAAGCGAGTCAGGCGCTGGGAACAGAAACAATTTGCTAACAACTCAGCGACGAACTCAAGTTATCGGCTCATAGGAGGGAGAGTTTCTATGGACGTTTCATGCGTGCGTGGCGACATCTTCGGCTGGATGCACCCGCTTAGCATGCATGCTGCACGAGGACCACAAACTGTTGCCAACAGTTTGTTGGTAACCAACCGCAGTTACGAGTAAGATTCAACTCACTTCGATAAGTGTTCCTCTGAGGGACTCAACGCAGGCTCTCACTGAAAGCCCGCTGACCCTTGAGGAGACAGCCACTGCACCTCTTAAAGGCCTATTTCGCGATCAGTAAGATCAATTTCGCAGGGCGAGCGATCACCCGCGCCAAAATATGCCTTAGTAAGATCAAATTGATCGGTAGCTCTCATCGTCAGATTTGCGACTTGGATTTGGCATCACGGTAGGCGAAACGGCCTGCCTACAACAGTCGGACGTCAAAATCCGTCACTGCAGGGAACTTGAAAATAATACCAGCGAAATTGATTTCCACTTTTCGTCGAAATTGGACTTACTTCGGGTGTGCCGGCGAAATTGATTGTCCTATCGCACGCGCTGGCGAAATTGATCTTACTAGGGCATATCCTGGCACGGGTGATCGCTCGGCCTGCGAAATTGATCTTACTGATCGGGAAATAGGCCTTTAAAAGGTGTAGTGCATGCTGTTAGCGTGGTAGTCAAAGAAGGTGGCAGGTGCTGTTCCGTTTGCATGCCTATTCAGAAATGCACTGAGGATATTACTTCCGTCAGCTTGGCGTGTGTGAGGTTAGCCTGCCGCCAGACACCCCAAACATGCTACTCGGGCAGGGTAGTGGCGCTCGCCTTTGTGTAATTGGGACATTCTATGCGTTTCATCTTTGCATGTTAATTGTTGAAACCGCCCATTGTTCATTATTGATCCCACTAAAGTATTGTGTGCGACAATTGGATGCAGTGACGAAAAATTCAAATGCTTTGCTTTTGGCGACCATCCCCATGATTCTTCCTGAGGGTGCAGTTGTCGTTTGATAGTTGAAAGTACCTCTCCTGTTCTGGAAAGTAATGTTCATCTACATCATCGTCGCCATCATCTGCCTCCTGGCCCACTCCGTCCAAGCCTCGGGCTCTGCCTTCGTCATCGCCGATAAGCTCCTTCGCGCCAGTGGAGACCATTGCCAACGTATTTGTGATGAGCGTCCAGACTGCATCTTCAGCTATTGCGGAGAAGACAAGAAGTGCCACAACCTCCACGAGGTCGGCTCAAACGATGACATCCCCTGTTAAAGTGCCGTGTTGGCCGTCTACTAATCTCCTCCAGTTATATGGTTCTGTTGCTCCTGCTGAGTTTGACTTTTTCTATTATTTCCATGGAAGTATAAAGTAAAATGTGTGAATTCGGGTTGCGTTTGTGTGCTATGTTGTCGTTGAAATCAAGGGAGTTTCCGCGAAGGACGCATCCATGGTAGCTACGGTAGCTCAACTACCTACGCATGATTGCAATCTGTCTGGTTGCACTCCGTGTCAACGCTACAGAAAGTTTCCAACTGAGCACAACTAACTAGGACGTTGACCGCGAGGATGGAGGAAGACGCAGAAGAAGTCGGTCGAAGCCTTAGAGCAGGAAGACGTGATAATAGAGTCATGTATTGCTCGTTATTAAGGACAGTTTCAATCTGATGAGCACAACTAAGCCGGAACCGTAAGCGTTGGACCACAAACACACACCTACGCCGGATGTGAGAGAATGTTATCTACGAAAGAGATTGTTGACTGGACTGCTCAGATGATCGTGATGGATAGGTATTGGAAATAGCTTTTTAAATCGGTGTACTTCTCCGAAGCGGAGTATTACTTGTCCATGTACTTTCGTACATGGACAAGGCGGTTCCGAACAACCCACCAATCCCAGCTGAGGCCTTTACCTCAGAGGTTTCTGATGATAAAGATCCCATTTCTGGCTCCCGATTTGCCGTACTCTTCTTTCGACATGTTCGACGACAACACCGTGTAGTTACCTCGTTACGGTTGCAAAACGACTATGAAAAATATTGAGGGGTCTTCTTCCATCCACAACAGCCACCACTGAAAACACAACCACGCCAGAGGAGTAATCAGAAAAACATATTCCTGAGTATAAATGATAGACGGCTCAAGGAATGTAGCAGTGAACGACGGTGAATCGATCGCCCCCTGCCAGGTATGAGGAAGCGATACCGGTGTCCGTGCGAGCTGGGTTGGACACTATTAGATTGATAGTCCAAGTTTGATTTGTCAAGACACTCGAATAGGGCTCTTCAGTGTGGGTGAGTTGATGGGCATACTCTAGCCGTTTCGGCAACCGTTTCCGTTGCAATAGTAGTGACTTTAGTTGGTGAAGTTTTGGTATCTACGAGTTGGTGGAGTGGTGGTTGTACCGATATCAGGGAAATATAAGCCGGGCAACGCAATAAACAGATAACTATAAGACAGGTTAATGTCAATCAATCAACAACAGTCCAAAGGTGATTCACTGGAGCCTAGCAGAAGACAATAACACAATCTTCCCGCGTGTCGACCGCCGAACAGTAAGCATGGTACGGCTGAAGACAGGAAAGTCTGAGGGAAACGTGCATGCTTTGACTCGTGGGTTGGGAGGCCTACGGTAGCAACTGAGCGGAGGAGACCAGCGACCTGCAAGACGGCAGCGCCCTTCGATGAGAGTGCGCTGTATTATGACCAGCAGTGACGCAATAGATACCGAAGTTAGTACGTCCAGCACTGAATACCAAACGGCCAGGGAGTGGCCACCGAAGAGCAGGTGGACGTGTGTGCGAGTTTATAGTCCAACGGTTACGGTTCCGGCTTGGACGCCTGCCGATGTGCACAGTTGGAGACAGACTAACAGTGCGCGGCTCAGTCGGGAGGACGCGATTAACTTGGCCGTGTGCCGCTAGATGCGCGAGGGAACATTCCCATCGTGTTAGTATGATCACTAGAACTCGATAACAGGGATGATTAGGGAATCTTAGGTTGATCCATGCATTACACAAAATAGCGCATGGTGTGTCCGCACACTCACAGTTCTACGAGCTTTCCGCTTTCATGGCCATCACCCTGCAACGGTCGCGCGAAGTAGCGTCTATCCACGCACTACGTGAAGGGTAACCGATGTTAAGCATTGTGATGTTTCCATCATCATCTCAGGCGTGTGCTGATCGACTTCTGTGATGACCAGGCTGGTGAGTGGAGGCCTAGTTAGTCTGAAGAATAGGCCCTCTTGAGGGACTTGCTTGACGATCCTATCAATCCCAGTCGCGCTGGCGCAATTCCTGATCATTGCTATGGCCAGGCACTGAGCCTCCCAGCGACACCTCAACAGAAGGAGCGGAAGCAGAGGACTGGATGAAGGCTGTGTGTTTGGTCACCCATCAGCTCATCTCATAGTCTCGCTGCTTCGTCAGTACTTGGCGAGCCCAGATTGCGAGTTGGAGTCGGTGGTTGTGGGGTGCAAGGAGGAGTTGTATCACCCTCCGCCTGCTGGTACAATCCTTACTGGTCACTTCTGTGCAGCCTGTCTGCTGCAGAGGTGAACTCGAAGACGGAGCCGACCGATGATGACGAGGCTGATGCTAACGGAATGGCAACGGGTATTGATGATGGAAGCCTCATGATGGGACGGCCGGTGGTCGCAGGCCCATCCCTGCGGATGAACGGTGGGCATGATTCAATCGATCACATCATATTAGTGGTGCATGGCATGGGGACAGACGATGAGAATCTGAATAGAAATCTCGAAGTTATGAGGGAGACCTTCGAGTTCGTCAGGCTTCACTGGTGGGTGAATCTTCCCTTCCGCCATTCGACGCTCTGGACAGGTTCTGGTCTATGAAGGTCGATTGCCACATTGAAATGGTCAATTGGAAGCGGCACGTGTGTGACTCCCAAAGGCGCATGTTCGAGAAGATAACGCCCCTTCGGTCGGGCGGCGAACAGCATCGGGACACTCGAATGCTCCTTAATGTGGCCATTGCTGATGTTATTTATTACATCACACCCGACAAAAGGGAGCTGATACTCTCTCATGACCCGGTGGCGTTTCGGCTCGACCCTCTGATGGCCGAGCACTATCCCCGGGAGCCGTTGATGTTGCCCCATTGGCAGGATAATGAACACAAGTGGGCCATCGAAAAGAGGCTGACCGTTCTGATGATTTTTCAGGTCGAACAAACTGTGGCAACGTGACATCAGTGACGCCAAGGGGCAGTTGTCGTGGATACAACTGATGTTCTCCGGTCTCACTGCAGAGGACCCGCCGCCCGAGGACGCACTCCCTGAGGTCTGCTCAGAAGAGGGTATGGACCGCGCGGCGGCTTCTCCTTGACGGAGCCGGTCTGACACTCAGTGGGTCGCCATCGGGTCGACTACATACTGCAGGAGTCCGCCACGGAGGGCATCGTCCACTCAGTGCACCGGATGAGCATCATCAGCGCGCACTCCTGTTATTGGAGTAGTCGTGATTTGGCGATGTTCATGCTGAAGGTGTTGGCTGGTAACATTGCCGCTTTTACTGCTGTGCGATTTGGGCACTATTGGGCCAGGTACCGACCCAACAGCGCCGCTGTACATGGATGATGAAATGTCCACTCGATGACTTCAACCAACTTTCTGCGTCTAGGGAGAAATTCTGTGTACGTCTCTATGTATGCTTGGCGACGTCTTCAACTGACCGCACCTGCGAGTCATTCATGGCGCACCATGACCAGCAACCACTGTTGAGTGTAAAATTTACTCGATGAGTGTTGCGTTGAGTGAGAATGTCGCTCGATCTTTGAAGGCAGCCGCTGGTCAACGTCGTTAGCGTGGTAGTCAGGTGCTGTTCCGTTAGCATGGCTATTCAGAAACTTCGTCAGGATATGGCTTCCGTTAGCTGGCTGGCTTCGCCGCTCTTCATAACGTTAGCTTGGCGTGTGTGAGGTTAGCCTGCCGCCAGACACCCCAAACATGTTACTCGGGCACGGCCGTGGCGCTCGCCTTTGTGTAATTGGGACATTCTATGCGTTTCATCTTTGCATGTTCATTGTTGAAACCGCCCATTGTTCGTCGTTGATCCCATCTAGAACTTTCGTTATTATCTTGATTGTAATGGGAGCATGCCCGAGTGTTCTACTTTCGTAAAGCATGTCATTTTTCTTCTTGTGGGTGCAGTTGGCGTTTTATAGTTGAAAGCTTCACTCCTGTTCTGGTAAGTAATGTTCGTCTACACCATCCTCGCCATCATCTGCCTCCTGGCCCACTCCGTCCAAGCCTCGGGCTCTGCCTTCGTCATCGCCGATAAGCTCCTTCGCGCCAGTGGAGACCATTGCCAACGTATTTGTGATGAGCGTCCCGACTGCATCTTCAGCTATTGTGGAGAAGACAAAAGTGCCACAACCTCCACGAGGTCGGCTCAAACGTCGAGATCCCCTGTTGAAGTGGCCATACTGCCGTATCGGTCGTCTACTAATCTCCTCCAGTTATCTGGTTCTGTTGCTCCCGCTGATTTTGACTTATTCTAGTATTTCCATGGAAGTATAAAGTAAGACGTGTGAATTAGAGTTTCGTTTGTATGCTATGTTTTCGAGTTATAAGTCGAATGTGTAGTGGAGCAAAATAATGTACGTCGCAAATCGGTCGAACTGGGTGGCTCGGTAATTAACTTGAAACTTTCGGCGTTGAATGTAAAATAAAGTCCTCCCATCAGGGCTGTTGACATGAAAAGAGACTCTGCGAAGGGAGCATCCACGGCAGCCTCGCACGTCGGATTCGAGAGAACTTTATCTACAGGTAGTTATGTTGCGTTGGCTGCGCAGATGATCGTGATGGATAGGGTTTAGAAAAACACACAGAATCGGTGTACAGCTTTGAAGCGAAGCACTATTAGTCTCATTGAAAACCTTGATTTCCCTACGAATTCCAGTCTGTGTGTATCCGAGATGAATCGGTCGCATCTTACTTATCAAATACACTCAGGGCGCTCCTCCACTAGTTCAGTATTGCTACCGTGAGTTTCGAGGTTAGACACAGAGCGAATCAGAACTATCTACCAGACCCAGACGAGGCCTTCGGGGTTTCTGATGATACTGATTCCATTTCTGGCTCCCGCTTCGTCGTACTCTTGGTGACCTGCGAGTGTCGACAGGATCGACCATTACGCCGTGTAGTTACCTCATTTACGGTTGCAGATCTGAACTAAGCTCCCTCAGAGAGGTACGTCGGTGATGCTAGTCTAACTAAGCCGTACTGTCGTAGGCGTTGGACTTTAAACACACACACCCGGTCGCAGAACGACTGTCCACAATATTGAGGAGCGTGGTTCTTCCTCAACAGCCACCACCTCAAGAACGCAACCACGCCAGAGGAGTAATAGGGAAAAACACATTTATGAGTATAAATGTTAAGCAGCTCATCCATCACGGTCAAAGGGTATTCGCAAGGAATGTAGCAGTGAACGACGGAAAGTCTACTGTGCCTTGGAAAAGGATATCCCCATAACAATGAGGGACCCTACAAGGGTCGCCAAGAGGATGAGGTCAACTGAGGAGAAGTCACTGGAAGCTCGACTAGGGCCCCAAACTGCCCACCTCCAGAAGTTCCATCTCGTCGCTCACGGTCGGGCTGATGCGCTACTGGACACTTCCCGGTGGGTGTAGTGGCTGCTGCCGGGCATCCATGGTTGCTTCCACTGCGGAATTATCAGTCGAGTGCCGCCTGAGTACAAAACACTTGTGCCATATTGCCGAGAGCAGCGCCCCGCTTCTCTCTAGCTGCCTCACCCGACGTCTGCGGAGCCGATGATCATTCTGTCGTTGAAGTCAGGTTCAATGTCGCGGGTGAGCCAGAAGGGCGGGTTGTAGGGAGGGACCATCTGACGAGGGTTGAAGGCATTCGAGAGTCGCTCAATACCACACCTTCGATTCATCCCCTTGCAGAGATGGCACCGGCTCCAGGCCGAGGGACACCTTATAGTCCCCTACAGCCGTACGGACGAGGGCCTTGATGAGAAGAGGGTGCTTTAGGAAGGACTCCGTGCACCCGTGGACGGCGTCAGGGAGGCCTGATCAGCAGATGCTTGCACGCAACAGCGACGGGGGGCATGTTAATGTCGTCGTGTACACGCTATCACTCACCGGGCTCTCCTCGCGACTGAAGGCCCTTGTTTATTCGCTGCACATATGAGGCCCCGGTGGTGCCATTGGAGGCCGACAGTACCGCAACTTCACCAACTCCCTCCTTCGATAGTAGCTCACAGACGTGCCGATACACTCGACGCTGGGACTGAGCAGATGACGAGCCGTGGCCACGACCAACGAGATGATGAGAGCTCACCTGCGGCGATCGGACGGTCTGGACGTAAAGGCCCTCACAAGACCTCACTCCGGCGGAGCGAAGCACTTGCTCGTTTATTCGACGATGGAGATGCTGCCAGAAATGCTCACAACCATCACCATGCGACAGCACCAGCACAGCCGTCCGAGATGGATCTGAAGGTGCCAAGTCCGACGCAAAAGGAGACAGCCTCTCTACTACCTCTCATCTCTTGCACCATCTTTTTGGCTTGTTCCGCTATGATCTCAGGTAGCACATCATGTTGATGGTCCAGAGGCGTGCACATGGTGACCGGCAGGCTGCCAACGTACCGAGGGATCTTTAGGTCCTGAACACGACTACTCGCTACTCGAAGGGTTTGAGATGCCTTACTTGGTCAGGATGGTAGCGGATGTTGAGAGCGTTGGGCAAGTCCCTCTCCGAGTGAGAGCTCACTGATGTGAAGATCGGTATCGCAATGACCCTGTCCATGCCTGAAGGACCCTCAATGGTACACAAACAGACCATTGAAGAATTTATCCCGGGACTCGAAGATCACTCTGACAGCGATATGATGGTCTAAGAAAATCGCACCTTAACCGCTCAATTTTCACTAGCAAAAGCCTCCTACTCCGCACGATTCCTACGAGCCCTCGCATGACCTCCTCCGTCTACCTTCAGCCTCCAACCTGTCCATCGTCGTCTTGATGTCTGGCCCAGCGAACTCCATATGGCACCATCTCAATGCCGCGAACGTACCACCGTAACTGTAACCGACCATACCACTCCTTTCGTAACTCATCTCTCTACCCTTCTTCCCTCAGCTCCTTTTCTATCGCCGGCAGCATCTCCTCATGTGCCTTGTTCCAGGGTGGCATCGGTGCTCCGTGATCGATAAAGATGAGCCCCACCTTCGGCGCGTCCATGGCGACTAGACAGTTTGCACTGAGCGGTCACCTCCCACCCTCCCACATCCCCACACTACAAAACCCAACCCTTATGATATCAGAAACGAGAAAACACAATTGAAAAAATCAGGGCTGTCATTAACTTATGCGCCCACAGTTTTGTTATTCGCACCAACCGTCTTCGGCCCCTCCAAGGCGGCCCTGGAAAGATCAACTCCAACCCTTCTGCCGCCGCGAACGATTATTACTTCCGATCAGTAGATGGCCTTATGATCGTTCTTGTCGTTGTGTCCGGGCGCAGCATCTCTGGTGAGCCAAAACGGAGGGTTGTACGGCGGCACCGACTACGATACGCACACCACTGATCCCCTCAACCCCGCCATCTCATCTACCTTCTTCTCTTCCCCTTGGAGCTCCGGCACCTCCTTCCTCCCAGTGCTCACTTGGCACGCATGCACGGCACAGTCGACCAAGGCCGACACCATCAGAGGGTTCGACAGGAATAGAGTTGGACATCCGACAACCCCCGAGGGCAAGCCTGAACGGAAATATCTTCACACCTAGGTTGACCGTAGGCTGCCACGGATGAAGGATATCATCAATTATACCAATATCGCCGGAAGCACCATGGGCGACCACCCCCTCCCACTACCCTCTTCGTTCCTTTTGGCAAGGCCGTCAGCAGCCCGGGTCACGAACGTCGCTCCCGGACGTACCATTGAAGGCGGTCAGGACCAACAGGGTGTCCACTCCCGCCATCGCCTCCCTACAGTAATCCCTCAACCTTCTCTGTGCCTGAGGAACGCACAGTCAAGAACACCAACAGCCAGCAGCAGAACTCGCTGTACTACCGCGGGCGAACGGAGGGTCTGCACATAGAGACCTTCACACGACTTTATACCAGTTCTTTCTATAACAAGGTCATTGATGGCCCTATGGAGATGCTGCCAGAAGTGCTCACATCCATCGCCATGGGAGAGGACGACCGCCGCGGTGCGAGTCGGGTCTGAGAAAGCATCACTGACTGTCACCCACCTCCCGGTCTCACACCCACGGAGCCCGGCAAACGGCTCAACGGTTGAAGAATTTATCAAAACAAATGAATCGTTACGCGACTTCAGTACGTCGATAGGATCTCCGTTGCTTGTGTGAGACCACTTATATACGAATAAGGTCAGGCTCGCGAGTACGACAGAGCTAGGAAATAACAGGGCATGCTGCCAGGCTCACCTCTCCCGTCCGCCATCATGTCCACAGCCTGCTGAGCGATAACCTTTGGGAGGAGACCGTACTGGTGGTCCAAGGGCGTGCACAGTGTCACCGGAACGTGGCCGGTGTAGCGGACCATCTCTGAGTCCTGAAAGGAGTGGTTGGAGCTGTCAATAGTTATAAGACTACCTGGTCTGGATGGAATCTGATATTCAAAATGTTAGGAAGATCCCTCTCCGAATGGGAGCTGACTGATATGAATACTGGTGTGGCAATAACCCTAGATACACCTAAGACACGCAGTAATAGCAGGACAGGGGGGAATCCACAAGGACTCGGCGACCACAATCATCGCCCTAACGCCCAAGAAAATCTCCTTCCTATCATTGATCAACCGTAAAAAACCAACAGAATAGAACGAGAGATAAATTCGTATGAAGTATGATCTTTCGAATGTACAATAAAATAGAAGCAAAAAATTACAGAATTTTTAACAGAGGATGTGATGGTAAACTAGCACTAGAAATGGCGCATGAGCGAATGGGTAGCATGAAGCATTGAATACACCACAGAAATGAACGTGTGGCCGCAGAAAAAAATCTACAAACTATTCTTGTAGACGAGAAGTAAGAGAGTTCTATAAAACTCACACCAATCGAAATCCCCACGAATTTATGGTATACTTCAAATGGGCGGGTAGTGTATGGTGCTTAGATAGTCACTACCTTCGGCCTCTAGCTTGTTCATGGTCTCGGCAACAGACGGTTGGACAAATTCCATATGACACCAACGCACAGCATAAAACATCGAGGCGAGCCTGATGATAGGACACGATTTGGTGAAGGTGTGGTATTGGGTTTTACTACCCTCGGCGTTCTAGCTCTTCCTCCACTTTCGGCAGCAGATCCTCATGGCTCTTGTTCCACACAGGTGACGGCGATCCATGATCAATCAGGATGAGACCGATGCGATGGGGAGAAGAAGCCATGAGTTGACGGAAAATATAAAAACCTATAGTCAACCTATTCCGTATCTTCCATTATTCAACTTCAAGATACCACTCAAGATCCATTGTCTCTATTACACAGTGTACCATGTCGTTAGCAGCAGTAGCTTCCCGTTCGTTATCGAATTTATAGCATCAATCAGACACTTGCTTCTTCTTCGTCAAATTAACACTCTCCCTCTTCAACACGTGTAGCAGCGTCTGGCTCGATTCGAGAATCTTCATATACGCCGCCTCGGTCTCCTGGATCGTCTTGTCGTACTCATTCCGAGCCTGGGTCTTGCGAACGAGCGACTCTGGAACGGATGGTCATTGCAAAGCAGAGCAAGGGCGTACCGTTTATCCTCTGCAGACGATCAGTGAGCACCGCCAGCTCCTTCTGTATCTTCCCCTTGTCTTCTTCTTCCTAACAAGAACCCGCAGAGGTTCGATCCCTCGCACCGCCACCATTCCGACTACCTTCAGTATCTGTCGATTGAGCTCCTCGCGCTTCTCTCTCAAATCCTCGATACACTTCACCAACTCGCTGTTGTAATTCTGAAGAGTCGATCCCTGACTGGACATGCCCGACGTTGATGATAATAATGAACTGGCACGATCGAGATAGGGAGAACACCAACCTAACAAGAACGTGGCTGAAGGAACAACGTCAGTACCACAACATGAGTAAAATGAAGGTCATCTCTTCGTCACCATCACCAAGAAATCTTCAACTCCCGGAGTCTCTTGAACCTTTTCCAGCAGGCCCTCTGGCAAGCAGGCTCTGATACGGTCCGGAAGGGCAGGAGAGAGACCGCAAAGTCGACCAAGCAAGGATAGGATGCTCGATAAAAACGGGAGTATCCTGACCATGGACGACGCAGGCTCGGAGGCAGAGGTTAGCCAGCAGACAGATCGAAGCGGTGTCGAGGGAGGCCTCGTCCGGGTGGAGCACGGATGCCCAATCGAAAGCGGCAGCATTGGTGGTGATGATGCTGACGATGGAGGGATTATGGATGTGATGGTGGAAGGCAGTCAGGACTGTTCGATGGAGGGGAACGATATCTCTGCCAAGACATCGCAACCCACAATACTGCACGCATGCACACTCCAACCCGACCTCCATCGTATCTTGCACTATTCGACCCCAAGATACCAAATCCCTGCATTCGCTCCACGCGAGCAAGGCTGCCGTTCTCACTTCGTCGCACGTATCTTTCTTTCTTATGATAGACTCGAGTCGACCTCGAAAGCTCCCACCCAGTCCGCTGCGCCACACCGTCAGGCAACTAAACTTGCATGCCAAACGCCCACCGTCGAAACACTGGTCGAGGACTTCCTTCAACCTCAACCTCATCCCACCATCAGCCTCTCGCCAGTCCAATCGCCACAGAAGATACGACAAACACTCCAAATCGAGCTTCGCTCCGCCTTTTTCCCCACCGTTCCGATTCATGCAGGAGCGTATCGCTGCAGCGCCTCTCATGAAGACAGAGCGCCAGAAGCAGACAAGATAACCACCCTGCTCGGCCAAGGCTGACGACGGCCATGCGGTACGCCCGGGCCGATCGGGCAGGGTTGAACGGAAGGCCAGCGAGGAAAGATACCATCCAAAGACAGACCAATACCCGCACTCTCCACGACGCTAGCTCGGGGGAGAAGGGGCGGCTTCCACTTCTGTTAGTGAGTCGAAGAGAGCAAAGAAAGATGCATCATCGAGCCAGTGAGGGTCAACAGCTTCGCCTTTTTCCCATAATTTTATCAGAAAGTATGATAGACCATGCAAGTGCTCGATCTGCTGAGCCACGCTGTTTCGCACAGAGTAAGACAACCATTCTCGCAATATCTGATAATCGAATAATTTCGTGGCGCGTGACGGTTCTCACAGACCTTATCGAGTGGTCGCTGGACCCTTTTGACCTCCAGCAGTGGATCGCTCGTTCGTAATTCGGCTGAGTAGGAGACTTCTCGGCCGAGGTCTGATGGGAGCGGGGATACCACTATCAAAACAGCTCTGGAGCATTCACTCGTATGTGCCACGGATCGACCTAAGATTCCATTGTCACCTGTAACGACCATCCAAAGATACGCTCGACCTCTGCTGTCAATGACGTCCTTGGAAAGATTCTCAACGGTGAGAGGCGTCTCTCGGCAGCAGTACCGCTCCACCTGTGCATCTAACCGAAGCAATCATCAAACGCACCACCACCACGCGGAACCCACCATGAGTATTCCGACCAGCGAGGTCGACGCAGCCGAAAAGATTCCTCCTTGCCTTGGCTAGCTCAAGCTCAAGTTCGTTCTCCTGTAGCCTCAGCGTGATCGCATCAAGCTTCTTCTCCATCGATTTCAACTGCGACTACGGCTGCGGCACTCTGCGCGGTGAGAAAAAGCGCGCGCCTTTCTAATCGATTATGCGAATGTGCGTGCTAGTTTTCCAATCGCGTTTCTGGCTTTGTGGACTGTCTCTAATGCGTCAATTAAACATTCAACCAGTAACTTCGAATACCCCTTTATCATGGCTCCTCGTCAACCTCTCCGAGTTAGCGATGCTTTCGGCCTGTCCGACTCTGAGGATGAAAGCACCATCCCCAAGGACGCTAAGCTGTCGAACAACCGAGGTGATGGTGGTCCCCTTCCCCGTCCCTGCTGGACCGCCTCTTGTGCAGGTTCGAGCACCGGTGTGACTATGAATGTCAACGGTACAGTACGGTCGATGAAGTACGCCAACCATTCCCTCTTCCAGGGCTATACTAGTGTAAGGGCGAGCTTGCGGTGATCACCTTCTTGACGACGCGCACCTTTTTAGGTTTACGGTGGTTTCATGCATCATGAGAAGGTGCTTGAGCAACAGCCTCAGGCCGAATCGACTGAAGGTGTGGATGGTCGTATCTTATGTTGAAGCGTGGTCATCGCAAATTCTACCGCCGACCAACGACTTAGGTATGAGCAGCATTCTCGGCTCGCGAGAGTCTGAGGAAGAGTCCTCGAGTGATCGAGGCGACGGATCTGAACCGAAAACTGCAGCCAAAAGGAAGCATTCAGCATCGCTTTCTAGACAGCAGCTTGACGAAGGTGCGCCGTGAGAGCTTTTAGTGTTTGTCGTGCGTTGTTTCGGATGGTTGATGTTGTCGGGGTGTGTGTAATGATGACTACTATCGGTTGTTTGCTCTGGACATTACAGTCACTCCGAGCAAGAAGTCGATGAGAAGATCGACACCACCACCGCCGCCGCTGGCATCAGCATCAGAGCAGCGAGACAGTCGTCCAGCAGCTGAGCAGCCGCCCTTCATCTGCCATCTCTGTGCTCGGAAGTTCAAGTCATCAGCTCATTTACTGAAGCACGAGCAGTTGTCGACGATGCACCGAGACAACCTCCTCAAACAGAAGGAGAAAGCTGAGATCACTGCCTCTTCGGCATGATGGCTTTGGTTTTACTCTGTATAATTCTTGTTATATTTTGCACATTTTACGAGAATCACTTGTAGTGTTGCGTCCCAAGTGTGGGGACTGGTGACACTAGAGTACAGACCGGAGGGGATGCTGGACTGAGCAGGCTGTTGTAAGTGCAAGGGATGGTGTAGGATGGACGAGGTGCGTGAATCCATAAAATATTGAGAACGTACCACACGCTCACCTCGAAACTGCAGATTGGGTGTCTATCGTGCCGTTGCTGCCCTCTGCTCTCACGGCGTGCTCCACACGAATGGCGGCAGTCGTGCCATGGTGGGGGATAGTTTTTGTCCGATACGGATGACGACTGTGCTGTGGCTGATCGGCGACTGTCGCGAACTCGAACATGCACGCTAGTATGGGTTCCATTTTTAATTTCTCCGAATTTTGCGGGGGCATCGCTGAGACTTTAATGAAGGTAGCTAACCAACGATCCATCTCAGGACTTAGCTCGGATGTTCGCTCGGACTGCAGAAATGGTGTGACGCAAGAGCAATAGGTGTCGATGAGGATGAGTCGTCGCAGCCAGGCGGATTCGGTTGTGTCGCTGTTGGTTAACAATGGGGGAAGCTAAGACACTAGGGGCGCACGCTTTCGACGGTGACGCCGAGTAGGGAGTTCCGCTGCTCATCGTTGTGACTGCAGGAAGTGTGACTTTTCCCGGCATGACTATCATTCCACAATGGTCCTATGATGATCAGTCTGCCTGGCCTGGTGTGGGTAAGAAGGGTAAATCTCAATCGCCGATATCTATTGACACTGCTGCTGTCGACCAGTCGGTTATCTTAAAAGATCTTCAAATCAATTATGGTCCAATTGATGATGCTGGTCTGAGCTATCTCAAATTATGGTATTAATGTGTTTTAGTCGACGATGGTCAGAAGAGACACAATATTGGTAACGTCCGTATGTATGAAGAAGACACCTTCGTTTTGGATCATTTCCACGCTCATTGGGGTTTGACCGACGAGTCGGGCAGCGAACATCTGCTCGAAGGTATGGCCTATCCGATGGAAGTTCACTTTGTTCATTACAACGAGAAATACGGAAGTGTCGGGGATGCTAAGGGGAAGGCTGGTGGCCTGGCTGTCTTGGGCGTCTTCTTTGAGATTGGAGACGCCAACCCTGAGGTTGAGAGGATTCTCGAAGCCGTAAAGACCGGTAGCGACACTGTTGATTCCATCGACTTGTACGGTTTAATCCCCGAGGATGCGGGTACAAAGTTCTTTGGTTATGATGGTTCCCTCACGACACCTACCTGTGATGAGAATCTTCTTTGGCATGTGGCGAAGACGACAATGACAGTGAGTGAGGATCAGATGAAGATGCTCAGGTCTGCTGTTGGCCCCGATGGAGATGTCATCGCCCCCAACTATAGAGATGCTCAACCATTGAATGGGCGCAAGATTTTTATAACCGACGGCTTGAAGGAGGAGTTGAGCATTAGCCGCAATCGTTTGCCGTAAACCAAATACTAATGTCATTTCTAATCGTATCGACTCGATAGTGTGTTGTTGAGTTCGTGGAGTGCGCCACAGCATTAAATCATCCGCGAAGAGAATGAATCTGGGTACAAAGCATGGTGACTGTGATGATATCGAATAGTATATTCGGAGTAGTGTAATGCGGGGAGCTCCCCGCTTAACACATCGGGAGTAGTGCTGAAGGTCCTTGTAGAACCTGTTCGCAGCTACTCCCTTCGCTTTCTTGGCCTCAGCATTGAATTTCCGTCGCGCGGCACTACGCACCTTACGGTGATGAACCGACCCTCGAGCGAGGGAGCCAACCTCAACGTCCCTGACGCTGCGTCAGGGCCGTGCTCGCGCTTATGACGGTGATATCGCCGCTGGGCCCTCTTGAACTTAGCCTTCAGCTTCCCTAGCCGAGATGTCCACCAGGTGGCACCTGCCGTGGCGGGAGCTTCAGGCGTAAACGCATGCACCAGAGCGCTGAGGGCCTCGGTGATGTCGTAGGGCGACTTGGGTTCCGCAAGAGCTTAGCAGCTTCCCGCTTCACCGCCGCGACATCTGTGAGCCCATGGGCGAGGCGAGGCTTCACCGGGGTGTTACCCGCAACCTCTATCCTGATCAGGCGATGATCAGAGCCCAGCAGATCATCCTCTAGGTACCAGACTGGCGCTAGCTCATCAGCCGGACCGTGGAGGAATGTAGCATCGATCCATGAACTGTGTCGCTCGGACTCGAAGGAAGGAAGAGACACCTCGTCGTTCAGGATCATGATCTGGGCCAGATCATCTGGCGCTCGGTGCACCATTGTACCAAATAGTCACCACGAGACCACTGCGGACGATACCGGTTGGCGGCGGTGACCGTAGAGCCCCAGGACCTTCACGAAATTTAAAGATCTACGCGCGGTCCGCACGGTGCGGAATACATATTCCCGTTTCAGATTCGTACCTCCAACTTTTCTCGCCACAGCGACTTCCGGCCTCTTTCACTAACCCCTTAAGAATGACGAAACTCAATGTAAGAGCCCTCAACTCACAAAGTTGAGAAACCTCTGAGAACGTTCCACAGGTCCCTCAGCCGTGAGTGTAAGGGAGCTAACCTTGTGAACGACGTTCAGTAAGAAATCAGGTTTGATTCACGAACTAGATGTTGTTGAGGTGTAGCCAATCATTATGATTCACCATCGGGAATGGTGAATTATGGAATAATTGAATTATGGAATTATGATTCTCGAGAATTCACCATTAACCGCTTGAGTTCCTAATAGTCAACATTACACCTTCGAATTGTTACCCAGCCAACGCAACTATCGAGGATGTTGGCAAATCAGAAGATTAACGAATAATGACCAGCATGTTCCTCTTATGGGAACAGAACCTCATACAGGTTTCACAACTGAAGACCAGGGTGTCGTGCTCGGGCCAGGCCTCGGCTCGAGCAACAGACGTTCTATCAGAGAACGCCACCGCATTAAACATAAAAATGACACAGATAGAGGTGGTAACTGATCCTACATCCCTTATGGCCCGTCCATCACTGAAGAATTCGAGAAGCGCCGAAAAGTTACCTAGGGATAGACTATGGTGCAGTGAAGATGAAATCACAGACCAAGGGTTTGAGGACGAAATCATCACATGCCTCCAACTGGGTAGGTTGGAAGCAATAAACCATCATCCTTATGATAAAGACCATAACATACTCCACTGCCTTTACAGTAAGAGCCGTACTTAGAATCACCACAGGATGACAGACCATCACATACACGATGACAATAAAGGTTCACCTCCTCCTTCACGCCTTCGGTTATATAAACCTTACGACCGTTCAATGGCTGAAGATGCCTATAGTTGGGAGCGATGATTTCTCCTTCGGGGCCAACAAAAGCTCTGATGGTCTTCATCTGCTCTTCACTCAGTGTCATTATCGTCCTCGCTACATGCTGAAGAAGATTTTCATCACATGTAGGCGCCGATAGGGAACCATCATAACCAAAGAACTTCGTACTCATGTCTTTGGGGATAAGACCGTACAAGTCGATGGAATCAACAGTATCGCTACCGTTCTTGATGGCTGCCAAAATTTTGTCAATCTCAGGATTGGCCTCACCAAGTTCAAACAAGACCGTGATGAAAACCAGGCCGCCGATTTTCCCCTGAGCATCAGGGAAGGGTGTTGCGTATTTCGCGTTGTTATGAACCAAATGAAATTCCAGAGGATAGGCCTTACCTGCGAGTCGATGCTCGCTGCCTGAAGTATCGTTCAAACCCCAATGTGCGTGGAATTGATCGAAGATGAAGGTGTCGTTTTCGAAACCACGAACGTTGGTAACGCTGTACTGTTTCTGACCACCACCGAGCAACACATCAAAACCATACTTAGAGATACTCAAACCAGCATGATCCACTGTACCATAATTGATTTGAAGATCTTTCAAGACAACGGCCTGATCAATGGCGGCATTCTCAATGGATATCGGTGATTGATGTATACCCGTAGCACACAAGCCAGGCCAGGCAGACTGATCATCATAGGAATAGTCGAAGCCAGCAGCAAGTTGTTTAATCTGATACAGACCGATGGAAGCAACGGCGATGAGTTTCATAGATGGACGGGATACAGCTGGGGAGTGCTAACTCGGAATAATTTCGAACTACAGGGCGCCCAACTATGAAGGACGAAATCTGCATACACTGTGATCTAGGAGATGTGTGGTGGAGATCTATCCGGTAGGAGTTCCAACAAGTTCAACGCTGTCATCAAGGAAGCGCCGATTTTCCCCTTAATGGTTGAAGACTCTGTCAACACACGAAACGACGTCACTTGTTACCAACTATCTTTCGCAAGACGGACACATAGTCGGAAATATAGCTAACGCCCCGTTGCCGCTGAGTCACACTCGAGCCGTCCCTAATGACAGTTTTTTCGAGTACCGGCAGCTGTACTATGGACAAGATAAGCCGAATACTTGAGCGAATCGGCCTCAGCGAATAGATTGCACGCATGCGCGTCGATCCTAGTGGGATACTCGCCCCGAGGATGAGATGATGGCGCACCGCACTGTTGTGCACTGTAGCTCAGTACAACGTAAGTAATTAAGACGAGGCTCACTGGGTGGTGAAAACCGAACTCGGGAGGGGAGTGGGGTGCCACCCCGTCCACTGGACGCATGATCCGTAGCGTCATCTGTAGTACGACGTAGATCGCATGCTCATGCACGCGAGTGCGAGGCGCAAAATGATACCGGATGTAGATGGGAACCATCCCTGGGGTCCATGCCTTCGTGAGGCCACACAAGCTGTCTGCGGAAGTTCATTGCCCATCCAATAGTATGGCTATTCGACGCTGAAGACGGGGCTCAAAGAAAGGTAAGATTGGACTCTAGGGGAGCTTAGCAATAATTTGATATACCGCTTACTAAGCTAAGCTTAGTGTAGCACGTACACTCATGCATGCGAGTGCAAGGCGCAGAATGATGTGAGATACTGTGAGTGAGCAAAGATGGTTGCCACTTTAGTGCAGACGAGTCGTAGCTGGAACCACATAAACTCCCATGATGTAGAGGTTGAGAGCGTGAGCAGCGAGTGATAGGACTCTGTCTCAGAGTCTCTGAGTGTCAAGTATGCTCAGCATCAAGGCTTCTTTTCATTTCCTTGATTGCATAGTCAGACTCTGACTATGCAATCGAGATGGCTCAGACTGCCAGAGCCATACCTAACCACGTTTGGAGCCTACCACTACTGTTCAGTAGGCTACCAGGGACTGCCTGACCCTGTCCCCGCAACAGACCAAGGCGGCGGTTTCTGGTGTCCTACCTCCACATCCAGGATCGGAAGGGCTGAGTCTAGCTCACCTCTGCGAATACAGCCGTTTATAATTCTTTTGCGACAAAAGTTTTGTCCCACGTGATTGCAGTTTGAATGAGTTCAAGCGAGTTCGGCTGCAGGTAGTTCACTCAGGCGAGTTAAGCGAGGACCAATCTTCGATATTCGTAAGCCACGACTCGTAAACGGGACTATCCGTGCCGAAAACTCTTCGGCGAAAATCCGAATTGGAGAAAGCTCAGGGTAGAGTATTGACCAGAAGAAAGATCCTTCATAAGCGTGATCCTTGTTGCATGATTGGCAGCGTCCTTGTGAGAATCAGACTTTCATGGAGCTCGTCTTTAACCTGGCAAATGAACGCTCTCCTGGTGAAGTGCACCATCCGTCTGACCAACTAATCCCAATGGATCAGAGTTTGGGAATGAGATCTCGCCTTCGAATGACACCGTAACTCAGAGATTGTTGGAAGTTGTCACCTGGGCGGATTTCAGGAGTCTAAGCCACTGCAGATGTCCTAGAGGCGGAAAAAAATCGGCACCTTGCGGCCGACGGCAAGGCTTTCCGTGAACGAGTGGGGGTCCCATCGCTCTCGTTCCAGCAGAGAAGCCGTACGCTCACTTGCCTTACCCTCGCCTCAGGCGAGTCGCCTGAGCGGTGAGGTTCGCGCAGCACCTCCTCGGACAGGATGATGTTCAACCTTTTTGACAAAGATTGTCGTGTAAGTCAATCCGTGAGGCTGGGGACGGCGCCATGCAGAATAATCAACGAAGGGAAGCGTAAAAACCCAGTTCAGGTTTCAATATTGAGATTGTGCCTATGAGCTTAGCGAGCAATTTACGTTGCTGAACACTCCATCCTGGATGAGAAAGACCCTCATCGGCTACTCGTAGATGTATCGCTTCGAGTGTTGTTCCGAGAATGTCAGACCAGTACGTCGACTCGACGTCTCACTAGTGCCGCGTGACGTTTGGCGAGCGAGCTGATTTCCGGTCTTCGGGTGGGCCCTAAGGTAGGGCCCGTACCCTGAGAGTGTGGGAGTCGTCAGCTGAAGTCACGTTGTGCGGGTTTAGACGAAAAGCTCATGAACGTGCCTTCCTCCAATATGAGAGACGTGAGGTACGCTAAGAGGTTTGGAACATCGCGTTCTGCTCGGGTTCGGCATCAGTAACTCATTTTGAAGCGGTAAGCAACTGACTATTCGCCCGCATCTCAGTCATCAGCCGCATCTTAACCGCCTATGTCTACGAAGTCACCTCTCCCTGAGCGGCCCCCGTAAGGTTGTCCCCACGGTGAAACCAAAGCCGGGAGGGAGCCGTCTACTTATGTTCGGTGTCACGGGCGCACCTTTGTCCCCATACCAAGCCCCTATTCTATTCGCGAATAGATGCTTCGCCTTGATATTTGAGGACCTAAGAGAGATGACCGTGCCTTCGTACACTATTTTCATCATGTGATCGCGATCTATTGTGTTGACAACGGAATCCGAGGCGGTCGGTAGGCTGCTGGCCGCTACCTGGCGGCGCCGGCGCCGCAAAGGTCCGCATAACCTCCCAGAATGCCAAGGTGCAAGAGCTGGATCACGAGCTATTAACCGATCAAGAGCCCTCGTGAGAGCCTGTGACCTAATTCGTTGAACCTCTTCGAATGCCAGGATGCAACAGCCAATCAATAAACAATCTATCAACCAACCGCCAGTGGCCTACTAGTGACGCCGGAGTCTCGTGAAAGGACATTCGCGCCACGGAAAAGCTGTCTACTCATCACAGGCGTCACGCTTGCGTTTCCTATTCGTATGATCTCTATGCGCTCAGTCCGTCTGCAGAGATGTAGGAGCGATTCAAACGACCTAGTGCGCCCGACTTTTCAGTCGTCATGAGGCCGCGTTGTATCGTCCCGTTGGTGGAAGGCAGAACGGTTGGTAGACAGCCATCAGGTCACCCCGCTCCACGATCGATTCATGAATAGCTAGGGCAGCTAGATGGCAACCCATTAAGAAACAGAGCGTGAATCTTCCACGAGCTGAGTGGCAAATTTTCCTCGGGCCTGAGCTGGGGTCTTTCGAGGAACTCGACGAGATTTTGCAGTTTCTACAGACTTCTAGACAGCATCGTCCCTCTCAAAATGGTCAGCTTTCTCTCTACTTGGTTGCTAGTGGCTCAACTTCTGGTAACTACAAGCGCTTACTACCCTGGCAAGTTCGTTCACGATGGCGACGACTTCACCATGGCCTACGAGGTGGACAACGAGGGTAAAGCCAGACTCTCGTTTAAGGTGCCTGGTCAGCCAGCATTCACCAGCGTGTCGTACCCCCTGAAGGAGGTCGTATCTCGGCATGCTTACGAAGTTGACTTCACCGGCACGTTCGAAGGGGTTCACTACTGGTATAAGCGTATCGGTGGCCTTCACCGAGGAGTTCACATCAAGGATGACGACTTGACCGTTCTCACTTTCGCGAACAGGGATGTACTCCTCGCCAAGTTCGAAGGCCGAGAGCTCAAGTTCACCAGGCGTTCTCACCGATCGCCTCCTAGCGCTCACTACATTGGCAAGTTCGTTCACGATGGCGACGACTTCACTTTGGCCTACGAGGTGGACAACGAGGGCAAAGTCAAATTTTCGTTCGAGGTGCCTGGTCAGCCAGCATTCACCAGCGTGTCGTACCCCCTGAGGGAGGTCGTACCTCCGTTTGCTTACGCAGTCGATTTCACCGGCACGTTCGAAGGGGTTCACTACTGGTATAAGCGTATCCGTGGCCTTCACCGAGGAGTTCACATCAAGGATGGTGACTTGACATTTTTTGCTTTCGTAAACAGTAATGTCCTCCTCGCTATCTTCGAAGGCCGAGTGCTGAAGTTCACCAGGCGCCCCTACCCCCGGGCAAATCTGCGGCAGTGAGCAACCTCAGATCGGTAGTCCTCTTCATTGGGAACACGATCCTTGTCACGAGGCCGGTGCCGTTGAGAGGACTACGATGATGAAGCTCGATCTCTGTTCATATTTCGAGCTATCGTTGTACATACGGACCTATCACTGTCACTGCCCGCCCGGACCCGCTTAGGCTGGTATCGACAGAAGACATCGGGTTTTTTCTTTTTTCATCTATCTATTTCAGTTATATATGGACAGCCAGAAATCCGCTGGCCTGGTTTCGTCTTTTCAAAAACTGGTAAGACTTAATTTGTTGTGGACACTGCAGCAAGCAGTGATCAGTAACCGCACAAATTGTGATGTTTTCATTTACAAACGCCCTTTGATAATTCCCAGGTGGCAAGATGGAATGATTTCAGCGTGGACGACCTCGGGGAACAGTTTCCTCAGGAATCCCACGTGCTTTTCCCCCGTATTAACGCTTAGGGTAGCGAAGTTTTGTAGGCAAGCTTGTTACTGAATCAGCAACTTCACAGTCTGATTGATCACCAGACTGATACGAAGCTTGCAGGTTCAATCTAACTTAGTTTACACAGTTCCTGGTTTCTCTTGCGTTTCATGGAGTTTTCTGGTCACCGCGAAACAAGGGTGAGCCACGACGCCACCAGACGTGTTAACGAGAGAAATGTGAGGCATAACCCATCATGATACGGACGGCATACATCTCCTGGTGACATCCTCACCGGGGGAGTCACCGCTGCTGAGACACCGATCTATCGATCCGCACTGTGAACTTCGCCAAGCGCGACCGCGAGGTAGCCCTGCCTCAGTCGCACGCTTTTGAGAGTATGGGGCGAAGTTCAGAACGGAAAATTGAACCCAATCTGCAGAGCACCCCGGGTTGATCGAGGGCCGTGAAATGAAAAGGTGTAAGTGGAGTCCCTGAATGCTTCCGCTAGTGAGTTGTTCGAGGAACTTGGAGCCACATGCGTCATGAAGTAAATGGGGTGGGACGAAGCTCCCGTGTTCGATCACTCCTGCCTGCTCTATGATATCACCAGTCGACGGCGATATGAATAGGCAGAAGTGAGACCTGTGTGAGGGCCCCTTCCTCATTTCGATGTATTGGGATTTTTCAACACAAGGTGCTATTGAGCAGTGAGCGAGCGAGTGCAGTGAGTACCGCGGCGGACAGCAATGATCGCTAAAGCTCTTCTCTCCTGAGATTACTCGATCATCCAACCCAGATGGCATGTTTGGACGACCTTGCCCCTGAAAGGCCATAACAGTAGTGATATATCCGCACGGCCCGACTTCCGCAAATGCGGTGATATTGACGGCTAGCGCAAATTACAAATACAGTTAGAGTCGCTCAACCCTGCGGCTCCCCAGAGTGACTCTGCAGAGTCGGATGGAATCCTCAGCGATGATGGACGTAGAGGTCGGGATGAGGTTAACGATGAGATGAGCAATAATAGACGTGCTGGTGGATAACCCACTCGCGAAGATCTCAAATTAAGGCGGACGCATCACAGCAGGTCAAGTCATTATCTTCGGACGCGCGTCGGATGCAGCGGTAGTGCACACAACGAGACACCTACAAGCATTACTCGCCCGCCCCCAAAGCTAGACGGGATACAGAAGTGGGTGATATCTCAATAAGTGCAACAGCAATCTCGAAGTTAAGGGCGCGCTTCTATCATTTTCAAGGTGTTTCAGTCTCAGCCACGGCGATCGACTATGCGTTGCCCTCACGACGGATGCGATGCGGAATGTCAAGAATGTCTGCTGCGGATCGTTCCGTACGGTGCACATGGGATGTAATGTGGAGACTCCACGATGGAACACAATAGGTCCCGCCATCCCTCCCTGGCACCGCCCCGTCAGCGATCTGAAACGGCGTGCTAATCGATCAGTGCGGTGTAGTCCAACTGGGGCAGTGCCAATTCGGGCAGTGGTTAATTCGTACACTTACCAACTGGGACAGGGGCAAGTCGGACACTCGTGTCAAGGTGGTGCCAAGTCGGGCACCTCAACTAAGTACCAACTGGGACATTACCGATTGAGACACCGCGAAAACGCTCACTCGGACAGTACCAACTCGGTCACTTACCTGCCCGGCCATATGAGCTTGATTTTCGCGAACCGTTCGCGAAAATCAAGCTCATATGGCCGCGCGCGCTCACTCCATGTGCAGCTCCATTCGCCCAGCGCGGGGATCGAGCCCGGATCGCGTTCGTGGCAGTCCAACGTGTTAACCGCTAGACCAATAGCACCTTAATAAATTTTTGCGCTACCTTAAAGCCCATAGCTCCCGGGGTCCATTGCAGTCACGCGCCATAATATTCATTTTTCAACGAAATCTTTTCATTATTCCTCATAAAACCTGAATGTTTCTCCCTCAGATACTCTCCTCTTTTCATGTCTAATCTCATCCCAGATTGGGATCAGCCAATGCCACTTCTGTGGACGTCAAGCACTCAGCCGCCGATTAATCTCTCCCAGGCTTGGTCTACAGCGGGTCAACCTCCCACACAGCAAGGTATTTCCCATATCATCATCCACTTGTCACTTTACGTACTCTTCTCAGCAACAGCTTCCAGTGAAGAGATGCCACTACATCCCTATGTCCTCGACAACATGCAGCTGGGCCCTCTCGACTTTATCCTAGATAACGAGCTCTGGGTTCCACCATTACTGGCATTCTTCCTGGAGCCCACTAAATCCAACTTCAATAACTTCGTCCGCTACTTTGAGCGAACTTATGTTGGGTCGGTCTCAAAATTACCCCTATTTGACCCTCACTTATGGTGTCACGCCAACTCCCATGAACGTACCAGTAACCTCTGTGAGGCTTATCATCATTCGTTGAATGCATTATGTTGTATAAGGCGCCCCTCCTTCTATCACATAATGACCATAATAGTCGACGGCCTTACTGAGTTTGGCCAGCGTTTCGCTAGAGTAAAAGCTGGGGACGCGTGTCGTCAGCCAACCCAGACCCGCAAGCAGGCCGAAGCTACATTGGAGAGAGCTTATGCGGCTACGTTTCCGGAGTATGGTGGGACTTCCTGGGCTGAAGCGCCAGTCCGTCTGAAGGAAGTCGAGTATATCCAGTACCTAAGGGCTTGCAGTGCCACACTTGCCCGTTCCAGGCCAGCCAAAAAGTACAGTGATAAGCCGTAGTACTCAATGCCTAGTAATCAATTTTTAAACTATGCCCTTACCTGTGAAGTTCGATTCGAATGTTGCTTTTCTGTCGGCGTGTGCCTGGTTCGGTGAAGTTTCTCTCTCCTCACAGACTATGCATTGAGTTTCTAAGTGCGAAGCCACTGTCTCAGTTGGCACTGTACGAGTTGTAGTGGCGAGCGAAGTGCCACTGTCTCAAGTGGTCCTGTCTGAATTGGTCCAGGTCTACCCGCCGTTTTTGTCCGACCTGCCACTGACTCAGTTGGCAGTGTCCGAATCTGTGGTGTACGGGTTGATACCTTGTACGAGTTGACCACTGTCCGAATTGCCACTGCCTCAGTTGGGATACACCCGATCAGTGACGCACAGTAAAGATTCGTCTAGCTTATTCGTGGGTTGCAGCACTACTAGCTTGGCTGTCTAGCTCATCTGCGCTTACGCAATTGCAATGAGTTATTTAGTGTCTTAATGGGACGTCTATGTGTGAGCTAAGAGTCCAACGCCGGTTCCGGCTCAGTTATCCGGGCGTTGTTACATCGTCTTTAGGAAGGGAGATTAGAAGCGGTCAGCAACTGACTATTCGCCCACATTTAAGTCATCGGTCGCATCTTCACTGCCGATATCTACGAAGTCACCTCTCCCTGCGCGAACCCAGTGGAGTTTCCCCATGGTGGAACCAAAGGGAAACCCGAGGGAGCCGTCGACTTATCTCGGGGTCACTGGCCCACCCATGTCTCCCACTAGGCCCCTAGTCTATCCGCGTATAGATGCTCCGCCTTGATGTTTGAATGCCTGAGAGCGATGGCCATGCCTTCCTTCACCATTTGATGCTGATTTATGGCATGGATTCTACGGTGTTGATAACGAAATCCGCGACGACCGGTAGGGCCTACCGGGTAGGCTGCTGTCTGCCATCTGGCGGCAGCGCCGCGTAGATTCACATAACAACTGAGAAATCCTGAGTGAGAATACCAAGGTGCAAGAGCTGGTTCACGAGCTATTAACCACCCAAACGCCTCGTGAGAGCCTACCATTTGGTCTGTTGAAGCTCTCTGAATGTCGACAACCAGTCAATGAACAATCTGCCAGTCAACTGCCACTAGACAACTCGTGACCCGAGAGTCCCGTGGACGGATCTCCGCGCCACGGAAGAGCTGTCTGTTTATCACAGGCGTTACGTTTGCGTCCCTTATTCATACGATCTCGAGGCACTCAGTCCGTCGGTAGAGTTTGTGGGAGCGATCCAGACAACCCAGTGTTCCTATCTTTTCAGTCGTCGCTAGACCGCGTTGTTGTATTTCACGGTGGAGTGCAGGACAATCGGTAGCCAGTCATCTGGCCACCTGGCTCCACGATCGATTTCTCAATAGCTAGGGCACCAACGCATAAGCAAAACCGAGCGGGTTTCGACCCTGGAAAGCTTCCTCGAGTGTGAGCTGGAGTCTTTCGAATTGTGCAGCTTCTACAGGCTTCAGATAGCATCCCACTTTCAAAATGGTCAGCTTTCTCTCTACTTGGTTGCTAGTGGCTCAACTTCTGGTAACTACAAGCGCGTACTACCCTGGCAAGTTCGTTCACGATGGGGAAGACTTCACCATGGCCTACGAGGTGGAGAACGAGGGTAAAGCCAAACTCTCGTTTAAGGTGCCTGGCCAGCCAGCGTTCACCAGCGCGTCGTACCCCCTGCATGAACCTCGGAATATTTACACCGTCGACTTCACAGGCTCGTTCGAAGGAGTTCGCTACTGGTATAAGCGTATCCGTGGCCTTTACCCAGGGTCGTTGGTCCACGGAAAGAAAGTCCGACTTTATTTCTCGAATTGAAATAAATAGGAAAAAAAGGAAAAATATGGGAAATAAAGAAAAAAAATAGGAAATTTATTCTCGAATCGCGCCGAGCGTGGCGGACCTTCGGTCCGCCACAACCCTCGTGTATAACCCTGCCGGCAAGTTCGGCAATTCCGCCAGATGACTGACCATCTTTGATTCTGGTTGCTGTGATTGATTCACGGTAACTCAGTGACTGCGCTCTTTTCTTTGAAATTCTTGCAGTCTTGCTCTTCTTGACTTTCCCCTGCAGCATGACCGCAACCGCGTGCTGAAGCTTTAGACTCTCCAGTGGAGAGGGCTCCGACAGACAGCGGTCCACTGTTGGATGAGGGCCTGATAAGCAGATCGCCCTCACTACTATCGGCTGAAAGGTTCGCCGACGACTCGTCGGCGACCAGGATCGAATCTAGGTCACTCGCGAGAGTGTGCAAATATCTTATCATTCGGGCGATATCGACCTAGAACTCACGAGACTCGTAATACGAGCTTCCATTTATCCGCGACCGACTATTGTCCGTTGGGCTCCCAACAAAGATGAGACAGCTTGAGCTGCCCGACTCAACCATTCAGGTTAGAAGCGTGTCACAGAACTCCTTAGGATCATCCTCCCGCTTAGCCGTGAGTCCCGACCCGTAGTACGATCGACCGCGTTACATGCAACTTGCAAGATAATCGTCAGCTTGTAGGTCCCAGGTTCAATTCATAGCGCATCATTTCTCTGCATTGTCAGTCAAGTCAGCCCCATGGCCACAAGCATGATGTTCTTGATATATTCGGACATCTTTTTGGTCACTAGCATGCACTGACGAGTAACAGATAAAGAGTCATTGAAAAAGTCGAAAAAACAGTTTTTTCCACTTTTTTAAATTCTTTTCCTCGACTTTTCTTCCATTGGAATTTTTCCTAATTTCCTTCGGAAGGAAACAAATATTTATTGCGAAACCAACGACCCTGCCTTTACCAAGCAGCTCACATCAAGGATGATGACTTGACCGTTCTCAGTCTCATGAACAGTGATATCCTCTTAGCTAAGTTCGAAGGCCGAGAGCTCAAGTTCACCAGGCAACCTGACAGCTCGCCCTTAGACGCTCAGTACATTGGCGAGTACGTTCACGTTGGGGACGACTTCATCATGTCCTACGCGCTGAGCAGGGATGGTAACGTCAAATTCTCGTTCAAGGTGCCTGGCCAACCAACGTTCACCAGCGTGTCGCACTCCCTGCACGGACCTTCGCATGTTTACACAGTCGACTTCACGGGCTCGTTCGAAGGGGTTCGCTACTGGTATAAGCGTATCCGCGGCATTCACCAAGAAGTCCACATCAAGGATAATGACTTGACCGCTCTCAGTTTCGTGAACGATGATATCCTCTTCGCCAAGTTCGAAGGCCGAGAGCTCAAGTTCACCAGACGGTCTGATCGCGTGCCCTTTGACGCTCAGTATATTGGAAGATTCGTTTACGACGGCGACGACTTCACTATGGCCTTCGAGCTGGACGACGAGGGCAGAGCCAAATTCTCGTACGAGGTGCCTGGCAAGCCGGCGTTCACCAGCATTGCATATCCCGTCACTGGAGGTCCGAATACTTACGCCATCGACTTCACAGGATCGTTCGAAGGGGTTCGCTACTGGTATAAACGTATCCGTGGCCTTCACCAAGGAGTTGATATCAAGGACGGTGACTTGACCTCTCTTATTTTGACCGATGGTGGTATCGTCGCCACGTTCGAAGGCCTAGAGTTCAGGTTCACCCGACGCCCCTACCCCCGGGCAAATCTGCGGAAGTGAGTAACCTCCGGTCGATGGACTTCACTACTGAGGACAAGAGCCTTGTGCCGTTGAAAGAACCACGATGATGATGCTCGATCTTTTCTCAACTGTCGAGCTATCGTTGTACATACCGTTCTAACACTGTCACTGCCAACCTGACCCGCTTGGGCTGGTATCGACCGAAGACATAGGTTTTTTTCTGATTCATCTATCTATTTCAGTCATATATGGACCGCCGGGCACCCGCTGGTCTGATCTCGTCTTTTCAAAAACTGAAAAGACTCAACTTGGGCGCTGCAGCAAGCAGTGATCGCCTGCCGTGCAAATTGTGATGTTTCCATGAACTATCCGGAACGCCCTGCGATAATGCACATGTATCAGGATGGGAATGGTTTCAATATGGACGGCCTCGGGGAACATTTTCCTCAGGACTCCCACGAGCCTTGCATCAACTCTTAGGGGAGCGAAGTTTTTGGAGGCGAGCTTGTTACTGAATCAGCAACTTCACAGTCATGATTGATCACCAGACTGATACGAAGCTTGCAGGTTCAATCTAACTTAGTTTTCTACCCGCCAAACTGCACTCGCGTTTCATTGAGTTTCCTGGTCATCGCGATGCGAAGTTGAGCTGCGCCGCCGGTGCGTACGCGGGAGATGAGGACGTAGGATGACATAGATAAGGACTATAGTATGTCGTACACATCTTTTACTGAAATCTTCACCGGTCGACGGACCCACCCTGCGAGCTCCGCGAAGTGGGACCGCGAGGTAACCCCTCCTCATTCACACGCTTCCGAGAGCTTGGGGCAACGCTGACGACGAAGAACCAAACCTGATCAGAAGAATCTCCCGGGTTGTTCGAGAGTCATGAAATGAAAGGCGGAATCGGAGTTCCTGAAAGTTTCCGCTCGTGGGTCAATGGAGAAAGTTGGAACCACATTCATTATCAAGGAAGTCGGGTGGCACCGAGTTGTCGTATTCGATTGCCCCTGTCTGTTCCGTTATATCGCCAGAATAATGGATATCTGGTTGGACTGGCAGATGTAGAGTGGGAATGGTGTGAGGACCACTTCCACACTTTTGAGGTTTTTAGGGTTTCTTAACAAAGGTACCATCCTACGCATGGCTACCGAACGCAGTAAGCACAGCAGCGGACAGCAGTGCTCGCGAAGAGTTCTTCTTTCCTGAGATTAGATGGTCGTCCAATCCAGATCATCGGGATTGGACGATCATCTAATATTGGCCAGAGGACATGTTACTTGCGGCGAGAAGAGCGTCACAGCAGGGATATCAGCGTTCGTCCCGACTTGCAAATGCGGTGGTACTTGCGGTTTGCACAGATTGAGAATACAGTCAGAGTCGCTCAGTCGACGTTTTCACAGGAATTCATCAGCGACAATGAACGTAGAAGACCGCAGCAGCCGGTGGACAGAACGAAGATTGCACCTGCTGGCACCTGAAAGAGACTTTGAAGACCACTACTGAGTAGAATTGGCCCGACAGCCGGCGCGCTTTATGACGAGAGACTTGGCGATCGTATCATGTACAACACGATATATAAGGAGTTCCTATCAATGAACGAAGAGAACGGGATAACGATAGCGAGTGTGATACTACAGGAACTGGTGGTTTATTCACTCAACAAGATTCGAAAGAAGATTGCGCTACGCCTGCCGCGCGCATCGAATGCAGCCGTAATGCACACTACAAGATACTTCCCTGTATGAGCCACTCGCCCTCCGACGGAGGGCCTCCGTAGAAATATTTGAGTGCGGACTGAGAGTCTAAACGAAGCCGGTAAATGATACCCCGGTTAGGGGAACAGCAATCTCGAAGCTGAACGGCGCGCTCCCTAGAGTTTCAAGATTTGCAATTCCAGCCACGTTGAACGACTCTCTGTTGCCCACACGACAGATGAAATGCAGCACATTACGAATATCCGGAATGGGTCCTGCCGTTCGAAGCACAGAGGATGTAAGATGGAGGACCAAATTACAGATCCCTTAGTTAGTCGGTCCCGCCTGGCGACCTGAAACGGCGAGCTAATCGATTAGTCACGCACAGTAAAGATTCGTCTAGCTTATTTGTGGATTGCAGTACTACTAGCTCTATTGGCCAGCTCAGATGAGATTGCACATTGCCGTTTTGTGAGTCCGGAAGTGTTATGGTATAAATTAATAATTAGTGAATAGTAAGGGGTGCAGGCTAGATTTTGTCCTTGGCAGTTGTTTTCCTCCTCCCATGAAGTGCCTCGCCGTTGCCTCCATCGGACTGTATCAGATCGCATTGGCTGCTACTGGTTCTGATTGGTCCTATGATGATCAGTCTGCCTGGCCTGGTATGTGTGCCGAGGGTAAATCTCAATCGCCGATATCCATTGAGACTGCTGCTGTCGACCAGTCGGTAATCTTAGAAGATCTTCAAATCAATTATGGTCCAATTGATGATGCTGGTCTGAGTATCTCAAATTATGGTATTGGTGTGTCGGTCGAAGGTGAGCAGAAGGAATACAATATTGGTAACGTCCGTATGTATGAAGAAGACACCTTCGTTTTGGATCATTTCCACGCTCATTGGGGTTTGACCGACGAGTCGGGCAGCGAGCATCTACTCGAAGGTATGGCCTATCCGATGGAAGTTCACTTTGTTCATTACAACGAGAAATACGGAAGTGTCGGGGATGCTAAGGGGAAGGCTGGTGGCCTGGCTGTCTTGGGCGTCTTCTTTGAGATTGGTGACGCCAACCCTGAGGTTGAGAAGATTCTCGAAGCCGTAAAGATTGGTAGCGACACTGTTGACTCCATCGACTTGTACGGTTTAATCCCGGAGGATGCGGGTACAAAGTTCTTTGGTTATGATGGTTCCCTCACCACACCTACCTGTGATGAGAATCTTCTTTGGCATGTGGCGAAGACGACAATGACAATGAGTGAGGATCAGATGAAGATGCTCAGGTCTGCTGTGGGCCCCGATGGAGATGTCATCGCCCCCAACTATAGAGATGCTCAACCATTGAACGGTCGTAAGGTTTATATAACCGAAGGCTTGAAGGAGGAGGTGAACCTTTATTGTCATCGTGTATGTGATGGTCTGTCATCCTGTGGTGATTCTAAGTACGGCTCTTACTGTAAAGGCAATGGAGTATGTTATGGTCTTTATCATAAGGATGATGGTTATTGCTTCCAACCCACTGAGTCCGACACTTGTGATGATTCCGTGCTCGAACCCGTTATGTGCTCTCCCTACACGACCGGGTTCACTATTTAATTTGACTCTTGATATGATGTAGCTCATATGAGTAGCCTCTCCTCTGACGTGCCTTCTATTCTCCAAATTGATTTTAATGGTGAAGGTATTTCGTGTAGCCATCCCGAAATCTTGTTGAGTTATAATCGCCATGCTTTGCTAATAACGAGTTGCTATTGCTGCAGGTCGTTCCTGGTGAGTAGGCTGTTTGCCAATGCCTGGGAAACCTTCGGACCCGGTCCTGAGTTGTTCATTGATGTCCTCATCTACCGAGCAACCTCTCCGAAAAAGGGTCTAGGTTCGCGGCTTATTGCCTGAAACCCTGTATCTCTCGCTTGCGGATCTGATTCAGTCTAGCGTCGCCGCCGCGCGAGGAAACCTGGGTAGGCCGATTGTCGGGTCGCCTGCCCTCCGTCCTCGGATTCGAAGAACGATACGATTTATCTACGCTTCATTTGGACCCTCGTTGTGGCTGCCGGGCTGGATGTCGGGATAACGGTCGAGCATCTTCTTAAGGATGCCGTCATCTCGCTGGTCGTCTAGCGGTTCGACGTCTGACACGTTTATGTTCGCGTTCCTTTGTGAGCCCCATGCTAGTGATCCCGCATCGCTTCCGTGGAGCTTGACTATCCAGTCGATTGAGAAATGTCTTTACACGAGGACGAAGATGATCCGCGAGGAACCCGCGGCGAGGATTATCGTATCAGCTTAGCCCGTACCACAGTTGCCGCAGCTGCGCTCAGGTTTCGCCATGGTGTGCGTTGGTGTGAACCCGATCCATTGAATACTTTTTTACTCCTCTTCCCTTTAGGGGCGGTGGCAAGTTTGTGACAATCATCCCACTGCGCTGGAACAGAAGGATTTGTCACGTACCTTCAAGTAGGTGGAAGTAGGTGGAAGTAGGCTTCCCTCGGTTCAGCCGCGGATCGTGACGCGGTTCGATCATCATAACCGGAGTCGTTTATAATGACCACGTCTCAGACACTCATAGTTGTTGAAGCTAAGAGTATTAGCCTAGTACTACTAGGCAACTTGCCGCTAGTTCCTTGACCCACATCTACTGGGAGATCCATCCAGCTAGTAAAGGTGTGGACTCGAAGCATCTGGGCTCGATGTTTCTACCCCGGACAGACAGAAACTGGTGCAATATTTGTTGTAGTCTTCTCACTCATACGTGCAACACAAGGCCAGAGGGAGCTTGTGAGGATGAATCTATCAAGCTCAGCGTAACAATATGGCGTTGCTGTATCAGTGGGGCACGCTGCCTCTATTCTATTCTCATCCACAGCGGGCTGAGTGGCCAGCTGAACGAACTCGGGTTCTCCAGCAACTGGTAGCAGTTCAAGCAGATCATCACCGGGCACCCGACACGGCCTCAACCCCAACGGAAATCCCATTAAGTAGCCTTGGTAACCGACCAACCTGTAAAGCTTTGCCATTGGAGACAAGTGCGGTGACATGTTGCGCATGCGTGCGATCAAGGTTTGACCAGCAGTCGCGTGGGCGGATATCTTCAACGTGATCGAGCCGTCGGCTGAGGCCATAGGTAGTCGATGCCAGTGACTCTGGTAACACAATCCCCAAAGCAATACGGATATCGGTGGATAATAGTTGAGTTGTTAAGCGATGAGTTGGCAGACGGGCTTCGTAATCCGTAATCCACAAGAACTCTACGAAAGACTCTAAATGCAATGATCCTTTGACGCATACACATACAAGCTGCGCTTAACATTATCGCGCCCGCCAAATACCGTCTATCATCTGTCTACCTTTGCACGCACGGGCCGCACGAGTCAAAAGTTAAAGCAGCAAGTAAGGCCGAACGGAAGGCCCGAGCTCGAGTGCAATTGCGTTATCGTATACTAGCCGATTCAACCGTGACTCCCAATGGAATCAGAATTTTTCTCGAACGAGTTCATCCCCGAACATTGGTGTTTTTCCCGGTTGCCGATCCTGTCATGGCCTCTTTCGGCACGAATACTTCAAGTGATGGTGATATGGCGGTTCCCTCAACGGTAGACGATTATTTTGCAAACCTGCCGGCCCAGAGCACCAGTCATTCCCTGTCTTTGCCTCTCGCTGGTGCTGATGCATGCGTGCAAGCCCGACCGCGACTGGCAAGTCACGGACCGTGACTCACGGTTGGGGACGTGTGCCATTTTCCAAAAATTATCGCTCTGGTTTTACCAAATGCGTACGGTATCACGAGCAGGGTTCGGTGGCTTCCAATGGATATTGCATGTGAACCAGCTCATGAGTGTTTCTCAACGCTACTGCGCGTGGGGGATGGTGCGATCCTTGAAAGCTGTACTGTCCAGTTGTTTTCCTCTCTCCTCCCATGAAGTGCCTCGCCGTTGCCTCTATCGGTCTGTATCAGATCGCATTGGCTGCTACCGGTTCTGATTGGTCCTATGATGATCAGTCTGCCTGGCCTGGTATGTGTGCCGAGGGGTAAATCTCAATCGCGATATCCATTGAGACCGCTGCTGTCGACCAGTCGGTTATCTTGTAGAAGATCTTCAAATCAATTATGGTGTCATAGGTCGTCCCTACTTTAAAGTGTTTCGGATCGCTGGCGTGACGTATCGGCGCTGATGGTGCCAAGGGATACCAATATTGCTAAACGTTCGTGGAATATCAAAATGATGCCTTCGTTTTGGATCATTTCCACGCCCATTGGGGATTGAGCCGACGGAGTCCCGCGGCGAGCATCTACTCGAAGGTATGGCCCACCATCCGATGGAAGTTCACTGTTCATTACAACGTGAGAAATACGGAAGTGTCGGGGATGCCAAGGGGAAGGCTACGTGGCCTGGCTGTCTTGGGCGTCTTCTTTGAGATTGGTGACGCCAACCCTGAGCTTGAGAAGGATTCCGAAGCCGTGATGAAGACCGCAGTAGCGACACCGTTGATTCCATCGACTTGTACTGGACTAATCCCGAGGATGCGGGTACAAAGTTCTTTGGTTATGATGGTTCCCTCACCACACCTACCTGTGATGAGAATCTCTTTGGCATGTGGCGAAGACGACAATGACAATGAGTGAGGATCAGATGAAGATGCTCAGGTCTGCTGTTGGCCCCGATGGAGATGCTCATCGCCCCCAACTATAGAGATGCTCAACCA